>JAWNMV010000134.1:4375000-4475000 GCA_035043635.1 Drosophila rellima | reverse complement strand
CTATTTTCTACCACCTGCTACTTCTTTTTCTGCTGCTGCGTTGCGTATATACAACAAGGTGGCAGCCCTGGCAACAGTTGCCAAATAAAAAAGGTGGCAGCCCTGCGTTGCGTATATTCTCGAATCCCACGCTCACTTTTGAACTAGCTCGGTAATTTTTAAAAGACTCAAGCTATCGAACTGAGCTCATTTGAATTCATACGAGCACATATCGAAACTACTTATCTATCGATTTTTTTAAATTGCAGTCAGTAATCGAATAGTTGAGCATTGCAGTCATGCTAGCTATCAGCCACAATCTGTTAGTTGGGCGCGCAATTTAAATCCACAATCGCTTAGCTTTGCAATAAAATTCAATTAAACAAAAATCATTTAAATTACAAATTTGGGCATTACAACGTACATACATATATTGATAAAAACGACATAATCACATGATAAAACATTACATTCAGTTAGATTTTCATCCGTTTAGGCATTACAAAGTACATATATAATAGACACCCTTGCATGTGGCGCACTTGAGTTTGCGGCAGCTTTTCAGGTCCTTTGGCTCTGGCTGTAGGGACTCAAAGTACTTAGAGATGACGTCTAGGATGTCGTGACGACGTTGCTCCAGAAAATTGACGCCACAACTTTCATAGTTATTGATGCAGTGCATCAGCATGCGGTAGAGCACTAGCTCGGTGGATACAAATGTGTTCAAGTTGCGATCAATGCTGTCCACGTTCTGTTCCACAAAGTCGCGCGTCAATTGCATAAGCAACTGCGCCGCCTGGTCACAAAAATATCTCGTCATGCCATCGAGCACGTCCATAAAGCTGGCCAAGTTGCCAATTTGCTGAACAAACTTGATGCCGAACTGTCTGCTCAATTCGGAGACATCCAAACGCATCTCTCCACCAACGCCGACGGGAATTACGAAACTGGGCAACAGACCAGCTGCTCCCACAGCTCCCAGGACGGTGGCTCCTTGTGCCAGATGCGAGTGAATCTTGTGCATGGAGAGCAGTGCCTCCTTGATCGGAATATCGTTGAGCGTGCGCACAATGTCAAACTTCTTGGCTCCCGTTGCCGTAGAGTCGCCGCTGTGCAGCTTGGAGGATTCCCGCGAGATGCGATCCAGGACTTTGCGGGTCTGCTGACGCAGAGCACGTCGCAAGCTGGAGCCGTTGGTCACCTTGGAGGCAATGCGCAGATTGTTCACCGAGTGCGTAAATATCAAGAGGCTGGAGGCAATCTGTAGCACATCATAGCTGCTCAGCGACTGATCATCGCTGATCTTCAAGTACAGATCATAGACGCCATTGAGGACGCCCGTGCCGGAGATGACAATGGACGACACATTGATGCCCTTCACAGCCAGTTGAGCGGTTAAACTCGCCTTGCTGCTCATCACACCGAGTGCTGTGGTGGCTCCAGTGGCGCCCAGACCAACAACACCTCCGGCCACGCCCAGCCAGCTGCTGCGCGCCTCTCGCTCCCGCAGCGAGTTGCTCTGCGAATGCCAACGACGGTCAATGAGACGCGTTGCGGAACGAACGGTGCTATAAGCCGCCGTGGACACGCCCACAACGGTGGCTGCAATGAGAATGGGAGCTGCCACCGGCAGAGCCAAGGTGGCCGCCACGGGCACAGTGGCCACTAGGCCACCAACAGTCGCAATGCTGTCGCCGGCATTGAGAATCTTTTGCTTGATCCACGTCGAAGGCGTCGATTGAACGATTAACTCCACCTCGTCCTCGCTGAATGTGTAAATTCCCTGTTTGGGTGCAATCATCGTGCCCTTGGGCAGTGCATTGTTCCTCATATACTGCTCCCAGTTGCCATAGACACGTCCATCCTCATCTATGAAAATCATGCAGCAACCCTCGCTGTTCTCCCCCTCCCCCTCTCCTTCACCGTCGGCAACTGCGCGCATGCATTTGCGAGTCCTTATCACGGGATGGCAACTGAAACTGGTGGACTGCAGCGGCAGCTGCGAGTCTCCTTCCGTCCCGTTGGTGACCAGCACATAGATAATTGTCGAGAGCAGCGTGCGATTTGTGTAGATTCGTTGTTTCCAAACATTATCAAAAAGCTGCTGTCGCTGCTTGGCCAATAATTTTGGATTCCTAGCGTTGCTCTCGCATATTATGTTCGCAATCTTGAGCTTCAAGACATCCGACTGTTCCGGCGATAGACTGAAAAGATCAGAATATATATTAAGCAAGAATTTATACGATAAACTACAATTTTCATTTACGAGTCCCAAATGATTTCAGAGCGCAGTCCGCTGCTTAGCGCAAAGTCCCGTTGTACGTCGAGGGCAGTGCGCGCCATCTTTGAAGAACACACATACGCACAATCACACACAGCAAACAAAGTTGACAAAGCTAGATTTATTTTAAAATTAATATTGAAGCGTGTTGGCTCAAATTCTCACGCATTTTTTCTTCAAAATATCATTCAAGCTTTACTTTGCCTAGAATTAAAGGGAAGCTTTGAATTTAACTGGGGCTGCCGCTGCGCGATTATTCATAGCTGAGCGTGCAATAGTAATCGATAGCTCGATTTTTATTGCATACGATGATTATAAGACATATCGTTCGTTGGCGTATCGCTATCTACCCCGTCTGCGGAGGTGCGATATATCGATAGGCATATGCAAAGTAATATTGTTGGTATTGTTGTGTGTGTGGTGTATTTTTAAATAATTTGCATTTGTTTTCATAGAACGCGCTAATTTATTACTCTTAATTTGACTGCATATAAACACACACACACGCACACATACAATAAGAGAATGTTAGAAGATGCGCATGCGCGGCCGCAGATTGCTACCAATTGTCTTATCGCTAATCGTAATCATAATATTGTGCATCAGCTACATATCGAATCATCTACGTGAGAGCGCAGCCCACAGAGAGGACGATGATGACAGAGACAGAGATGAGTATCTGGTTCACTTGCCCGGGAGTGAGGAGAGCGGGCGCAGTGACAAAGTCATCGCTAATCCCATCCAGCTTTCAACTGGACCTGGTCCACTCTTGAATCTCAGCAACTTTGACTATCTGCTGGCCAGCGATGTCTGTCGACGTGCCGAACGGGAGCTGCTGGGTAAGTGCCCGAAAATATATTATGTATTCAATTCAATTGATTGCCCACTCCACAGCTGTGCTCATTGTCACCTCGTATGCGGGACACGACGCTCTGCGGGCCGCCCACCGGCAGGCGATTGCCCAGAGCAAGCTGGCCGAGATGGGATTGCAGCGAGTCTTTCTACTGGCCGCGCTGCCGCAGCGCGAGAAATTTATGAAGCAGTCGCAGCTGGTGGATGAGCAGGCGCGCTTTGGGGATCTGTTGCAGGGCAACTTTGTGGAGGACTATCGCAATCTGAGCTATAAGCATGTGATGGGACTGCGCTGGGCGGCCAGCGAGTGTCGGCAGCGGAGCAAGTTCATCATCAAGCTGGACGATGACATCATCTATGATATTTTCCATTTGCGCCGCTATCTCGAGTCCCTGGAGGTGGATCAACCGGTTCTAGCCACAAGTAGCACGCTGCTGGCCGGCTATGTGCTGGATGCCAAGCCGCCGATCAGGAATCACGCCAACAAGTGGTATGTCACACGTCAGGAATACCCACATGCCCTGTATCCCGCCTATTTATCCGGCTGGCTATACATCACAAATGGAGCAACTGCCGCACGTCTTGTGGCTGAGGCGGAACGCGTCTCTATATTCTGGATAGACGACACTTGGCTAACGGGCGTTGTGCGCACTCGCCTCGGGATTCCCCTCAAGCGTCACAACAATTGGTTTTCGGCCAATGCCGAATTCCTCGACTGCTGCGTCCGTGACCTCAAACTGCATGGCTACGAATGCGAATACTTTGCCGGACCGAACGGAGCCGATGCCAAACTCCTGGTCGAGTTTCTGCACAACGTGGAAAAGTGTTACTTCGACGAATGCATCAAACGCCCAGCTGGCAAATCTCTCAAGCAAACGTGTCTGGCCACCGTTAAATCACTCGCTCCGGAGCACGGAGTAGCTCACGTCCAGCCGCTGAAGTTGAGATGACCTGCCCATCCCATCCAATCCAATCCAATCCAATCCAAGCCAACAGTCAACAGTCAGTTATTACTTGGTGCCGTCCAAATACCACAGTCTACAGCAATTCTTCTAGATTATACTTACATTAGGACTAAGAGAATTAGGCCTAAGCATTCCATTGTGCAAACTGACATCATTGTCAACACTTATAGTATTAAGATGCATCCGTACACCGAGCTGCGTACACCGTAAACTTCTGAAACAAATCTAGTGACGAAAACAATATTTCTGATATCCAATATGGTGAATATCAGAGGTTTTGATTCATTTTTGGTCACTAGATTTATACTAAGTAAAAATGTTTATGTTTAGAAGATATCAGACATTTTTTAAATTGCCTATGCTGTTTAGTGTTTGTAGAAATATACTTCAGTACCATGACCAAGATAATAAAGAGTATAAGAACACATTAAATGGAAATTCGTAGCAGGCTGACCCTAAAACAAACAGTCTGGCAACACTGGCTTCTTCGGCAATGCACAAGTATGAAGGCTGGCTGCTACAACACTTCGTTGCTTCTTCTCTCTTTTAATGCTAAGGATAATGTAGATATGTACATATACATACAGTTAACAAGTAATATCTTGCCGACACGAATTTTGACAGATAATTATCATAAATTAAAAAATGCGGAATTTTATATAGAAATTACTGAAGACTAAATTCTAATTTTTTTTTTAAATATAATTTTTAAAATGCAGTAAAAAACGAGGACAAATCTTGCAATAAAAAAGCCAATCGGAAAGGGAAGTAGAAGAGACAGGTAAGTAAAAATTGTAATTATGTTTTTTGTTATCATTCTTTATTATCATAAATATATTTAAATTAAATAAATGCAATACAATTAAGCACAATTTCATTGTACACACTATGAAATTCTGTAATTCTGTAATTTTGTAATTTCTTAATTCATTCTTTTAATTGCTTCTGTTTGCTGATTTTTTTTTCATTGCTTTCTTTAAACTTTCATTATTAAATTAAATAAATGTGCGTACGTGCGTGTGCATGTGTGTGTTTGTATGTGTATGTGTGTGTGTGTGTTTATGAGTGGGGGAAATAAGCTTGGCGTGTATGTGTGTGTGCGGCCGCAGTCTCTATACAAGTTACAAAAGAGATCGATAGATGGAGCTTTTAGCGTGACTCCCAATCTATTTCTCTCTCACTCTCTACCTTTCTCGTTCTTTCTTTCCAGCTGTGTTTTCGCATACGTTTTGTGCATCTCTTTTGCAACTTTATAGAAAGTACGTGCTCGCAGTTTTCATTATGCGTTTTGCTTTGCTCTTTTCTTTTCTTCTTATTATACGCATAAATATAAAAGTGCAATTCATTTTGTTTGCTTTTCGTTTAAGATTTTTGTTTTTGTTTTTTCTACTAACTGTTAGAGAATAAGTTTTTATATAAAAAATAGGCTTGGGCGTAGGCGAATCGATTGTCGGCATTCGCTACAAATTTTCTGGAAATTATCTCACGCTCTCTAAATCTAAATAAATATAAATAAATAAATTGTATATATAGTAATTAATTAAAAAAAAAAAAACAAAAAATATACGCTTGTCAGCTAATTTTCAGGCAGCTGCTCTGTGTTTGTGGGTGAGTGTGGGTGGGTGCATAATGTTCGGTTTCGGTTTCGGTATCGAATTCGAACTGCAATCGATATTCAATTCCTGGCTCTGTTTGCTCTCATTACCGAAACTCTCTCGTGCGTGCCGCGGGGCAGGCGAGAGAGCGCTGAGCGCTGACAAGCGACGACAACGATGCGCACAGTGTATGCCCCAAGGGCGAGAGGGATAGACATAACAAATAAGTGTGTCTGTCTTTGTGTTGTGTCTGTGTGTGTGTGGGTAGGTGACAATTTTGATGTGTATGATTTTTGTTTTCTTTTTTTTGCTTCCATTTTGTGTTGATTTCTTGTTTTTTTTTGTTTGTTGCATTTCTTGTTTCTCTGCTTCTTGCCTCGCCTAAACTTATGCTACGATTTTGTGGGGCTGCATCCATTTCTTCATGTAATAGCAGAACAATGTGGAAATGTAGAGCAGGATCATCAGCGCACAGGTAACGGCCAATGCGAGCACGGACGTCTTTGTGGGACACGGCTCGATGATAGTGACAGTCTTGTCTGCAATAGACAGAGAGAGAGAGAGAGAGAGATATGTGTAAGTATAGGAGAAACATATAAAGTAATTATCTTAATTTGGGCACAATTATTACTAAGATTTCATTATTTTTTTTTTTTTGAAGAAAACAAAATTACCTTTGGAGAAGTCTGTGCTGGGATCCGCCTTGAAGAATTCACGCTTCTCATCACCAAAGTCCAGCACCAGAATTTCCTGCGAGATGTTCATATGATCCTCGCTCTTGGTCTCGTTGGTAGAACTGAGAAAAGTATATTATTATTATGAGTATATATTTACACATATGTATTTATATTTTATGATTCTGAACTCACCTCTCGATGGAACGACGACGTCTCCTGCCCAAGGACTCGAACGATTCCATGTTCCATTCACAGACGGCGGGATCGCAAGGTCCCAGGCAATACTTGACATTGCATTGGAAGATGACGCCATAGCTTTCGGTGAAGCGGAATGCCTCGTAGGTCGATTGCAGGGCATTGCCGTCGGCGGTGAAGCCGGGGAAAATGGTGGGATCTGTGGGGCAGCCGTCGTCGTCGATGATCTTGAAGCTGGTCCGAGCATCCTTGGCCATGGCAACGCAGGAGCGTGCAAAGATGCCATACGGAGCTGCAAATGTTGGGAAAATGGCAAATGTTGAAAATGAGAATTCTCTAGGGGATTACACAGATCCACTCACTGTCTTCGGGAATTTCGATGCGGAAATTGAGGCGATCGCCGATGCGTACAGTTTCCACCTCGCGTTGACGCGTGTCCAGAATGCGGATCCTTGGCGGTGGCGCCTCCGGGGACGAGTTGATGTGAATCATTTCGGGATCGCGTATGGGCATCATGCCGAACGTGATGTTCTTCGAGCTCATGTCATACGTGCACTTCACCTTGTAGATCTTGTCCGCCTTGGTCATCACGACGCTGTGATGCTGCAGCACCACCGTGTTGGAGTAGACGCCCGTCTGTGGAATAGGTCAAGAGGTCGAATCTAAGTCAGAGTTCGTGACTAAAGATCTTAAACTAAGCTATATACTGTCTACCAGGCATTGCAAATAAGAGTTCTGATGTTAGATAATTAATCTCAGATAAACTAAATCTGTTGGGAGATAATTAATTTTTGAAATAAGACAACTTGAAGAGAAAAACCCTAAAATCGCAATCAATAAAAAGATGTTGTCTCTTATTATAAATTTCTTGAAATTCGATGATTCGATACTTTTTAAAAATGCATATTGTCTATGCAAATAATAATTTATATTTAAAAAATTAAAATTGGAAATGTAATTTTTAAAAATGTATATTGTTGATGAAAATCAAGAAACTTGTTTTTGCTTATAATTTTTAATTAAAATATTAAAATTGGAAAAGTAATTTTTGTCTATGCAAATAATAATTTATATTTAAAAAATTAAAATTAAAAAAGAAATTTTTAAAAATGTATATTGTTGATGAAAATCAAGAAACTTGTGGTCGCTTATAACTTATATTTTCAAAATTAAAGTTGAAATGTTATTATCAAAGTTAATTGGAAATTCAAAAAAAAAAAAATAGAGTGAATTTCGTGAATTTCTTGATAGACATGAACAAATAATAAGTATTTAATAATATAATGTCATGTTTTATATTCGCCATGGTCTTGGCTGTCTGAGCACTTACCACGCTCTGTGTGTTGCAGTCCTGTCCGGCCATGGTCAGATCGAGACGGAAGGCATCCGAGTTGATCACATCGATGTTGCAGGTCTCGGAGCGACCCAATGCGTAGATGCGTCCGTTGAAGGGCTTGTTGGTGCGCACCTGGACGGCGATGCGAGTGTCCTTGCAGTGCACGGAGACTGAGGGCGAGAAGAGAGATAGTCGCATAAAAGAAAGAGACAGAGAGACAGAGAGATAGAGAGTGAGACTGACCGTCGTAACAGGTGCCCGTCTTGTCGCAGTTGACGTCGTTGCGCGTCATGTTGGTCAGATTGGGATCCTCGATGGTGTCCAGGCTGACGGGCAGCGTGTCGATCTTGTCCAGCGTGCCGGGCGGTGAGTTCGAGTTCGAGTTCGAGTTCGAGTTCGAGTTGGCGGCGGACTTCTCGCACTGGTTCTCAAAGTACTGGCCAATGGGCTCGCCGTGATCGATCAGCGGACGCTCGTGGTTCAAATAGGTCGAGGGACCGTCGGGCAGAGTCTTGTGATCCAAATGATACAGGCGGCAGTTGTATTGGGCACCCTGCGGTTGGCCCAGGTACAGGAAGGAGCGGCAAAGGAACTCCGATTCGATTTCACAGGCCAAACGGCAGGCGGACTCGGAGGTCACCTGCAGCTCCTTGTCGGTATAATAGTGCAGGCCCACATATTGGGCCACCTTCTCCTCGGAGACGCCCATGCGGGCGTTGGCAAAGGACCGGGTATTCTTACAGGCCTGGCTCGGCTTCAGGCAGAGATTCTCAAAGTAATCGGTGCCCTGGGCATCGACCAGCTGGACAAATTGGCCGGAGCTGCGACGATCCGAGTCGCTCAGCACGCACTTCATGTTGTTGTAATCGTACTCGACGGACCGACAGATGAAGCGCTTCTCGTTGAGGCAGGCGGAGAGACACGCCTCCTTGGTGCTCGTGTAGATGAGGGCGTTGTCCAGGCCACGGATGATCTTGTTGGGCACCCGCTCGAACGACCACGGGCGATGGCAGACATTCTCGCTGCGCAGCTGCAACTTCACCATGTAGTACATGTTGGCCGATCTCTGCGGCGCCGCCGAGGGATTCGCCGCCGACGAATCGTTCTGCAGCTGGCAGTGCGTCTCCTGCGACGGCGACAGCGGATTCACCACGAAGCTGAACGCCGCTGCCTGGCAATCCGCCTCCTCGCGACACCAGCCCTGGCACTCGTACAGCGACAGATTCTTCACGCTGTAGTACGTTGTTCCGGCGAAGTCGTAGTCCGTCAGCTTCTCGAAGGCCATCCGGGCAGCTGCCTCGCCGGGCAGCGTCGCCAGCATCGCCAGCAGTGCGACCAGAGCCAGCATCGTTCCCGATCCCCTTCTGCTCGTCAATCCTCCAGCTTCGAGTTCGCCTTTTCCTCTGCTCGCTTTCCTCTTGCTGCTCCCGCTGCTCCCGCTGCTCCCGCTGCTCCCGCTGCTCATCGCTGCAATTTGCATCTGCAATCCAGATAAACGGAAGGAGGAGCATGAGAACAAGTTTCAAAATATTTTCCAAATTTCCCTTAACCAAGATATATGTTCAAAGGCCTTTCACTGATCTTCTGACCTTAGTTCAAGTTCGGATTACTTTAAATTAAGCTTATAGCTGAAAAATAATAATAATTTCTAGTTCAATTACCCAATTAAATTTCTGTACTCTTCAGATCTTTTCAAGTTTTTTAAATAATATTGTAAGACAAATATTGTGTAAGAACATTGATTCATATTTTGATATCTTTTATATTTTGACGTCTTTCTAGGCTAAGGATTTTTTAAATTACTCAAGTAAGTAAGTATTTAACCGGTACCAACCGGTAGCCGTAGCTGAAATCGTAACCGAAACAAAACTTATTTAGTATACCGAAACCCTAAAACCGAAATTATGCCTACCAAAATAACTGTCAAGATTTTAAAGAAAAAAAGTGGAATTAAGTTTAAAAGTACTTTTTTACCCGAATTTTATCACCTTTAGTCGATTAAAAGAATAAATTTAAGCGTTAAAATTTTTGAAAATTTTTGAAAAATGTAAAGGGGTAACTATACAAAAATCCACAAATTTAAAAAAAAAAATTTTGTCTCAGAAACATAAAATTTAAATGCAAAGTTAAAGAAGGGTTTGTATTATGAAAAATAAGACATTCTTCATGGAAATCGGATGAGTTTTAATAAAGTTGTGCTTGGTGAAAGTCAAAGAAGTCCACATTAAAAGATTCCTTCAATTTTTTTTTTTATTTCAATTTATGAATATATTCATTTCTTATTAAAATACTAACACATTAACATATTGAACACAATTTTCTGAGGTAAGTACACGACTTTTCCATATCAATAGCCTTTTTCATAATACTTTTTTCAAATATTTGGTATTGATTATAAAATTGTTTTAAGTGTTAGCTTTATTTTTAAAGAAATTCCTAAGATTTGTTGACTTTATTTAAGGCTTTCATAACAATAAAGTTTCAAATATTAAGAAGCGTTTTTGAGATTTTTTGATTTTCTGAAGACAGCGTAAGGGGATGAGAAAGAAATATGGGAGAATTTAAGAGCGAGAGGAGAGAGAGAGAGTGAGATGAGAGAGAGAGAGAAGAGAGAGAAAGAGACAAGAGGCAGAGAAAGAGACAAGAGATAGAGAAAGAGACAAGAGATAGAGAAAGAGACAAGAGATAGAGAAAGAGACAAGAGATAGAGAAGAGAGAGAGAGAAGAGAGAGAGAAAGAGACAAAAGATAGAGAAAGAGACAAGAGATGGAGAAAGAGACAAGAGATAGAGAAAGAGACAAGAGATAGAGAAGAGAGAGAGAGAAGATAGAGAGAAGAGAGAGAGAGAAGAGAGATATACCTTTACATTAAACCTTGAAATATATTTTCATGCAATTACTTTGCTTAATTTAATCTTATCTGCACTTTGCACATGCTGACCGCCAGGTGGCGTCTGTTGATTTGCTAATTGCGGTTGCTGACAGCGCAGATACAGAGAAAGACGGAGAGAGAGAGGAGGAGAGAGAGAGAGAGAGTTTCTATGAAAAAGATGGGGGAGCTGCGGCTTCACATCCGCTACCAAATGCGGCCATTACACGCTTAACTGGGCCCACAGCGAACCAGCGAACCAATAAGAACTCCACCTCCAGCCCATGCCACCCTCCCCTTCCTCTCTCTCTCCCTCCTCTCTCTCTCTCTCTCTCTCACTCTTGGCTAACTAACGCAGTTGGCACAACAACAAGTCGCTCTGTCTTGGCTGCATTTGTTAGGACCTAAATGAGCTCAGAGCAGGCGGAAATTACAATGGCCTGGAACTTGCCACCGCCACTTGCCACCGCCACTTGCCACGTTGTCCTCTCGTTTAATGCGGTTGCAAATTCTAATGGCCTCGTTTCCAATTTCCAACTTCCAATTTCCAATTGCAATTGCATTTCTTGTGGCTTCCAGTCGAGCGTGCTGTAAAATTGCTTCTTTTATTTGCTGCTTGCCACTTGCAGCTGCCACAAATTTCCCCCACACCCCTCGCCAGTCCACTGTCCTGCTCAGCCTTAGCTTGCCACCAATTTCGAGGGGGCCGAAACATTGATTGACCCTCGAGCTGTTTGGCAGGTGAGAAGCGACAGCCTTGGACCTGAAACTTCAGTTTCAGCCAACTCATTCATATAAATTGGCGAGTGCATTCAATGATTCAAGTGCGCACTCACTCGAGTACTTGTGAGTATTATCGCCGATTCAAATGCCAACTCAATTCAATGGGGCAATAAATGAAGCTGTCAATTGCGAATATGAATATGAATATGAATATGAATATGAATATGAATATAAATATAAATATGAGCATGAAAACTCAAGTGGGTGTATTCTTTCTATTCAATAATCAGTCAAATTACTTTCTTAGACACTCATTTCACACTCGTTAATGACTGTGAATGAGTATCGATAGAAGTTCGGCTAAGAGTGGGTTAAAGTTGGGGTTAAGCATGGGTTAAGCCACAGTTGCTATTGCATTGAAGGATATTTTCCTTTGCCATTTATTCACCAACTGCCCAAAACACTCAATAATGTATTCATTCAACAGTCTGGCAATTCACTTGCTATTCATGAATGTTTCTTTTTCTTTTTTTGTTTTTTGACACTCAATATGCAGTCAATTTATTCAGCATTGCCATTTTGTGCGAGTTTATGGACTCGTGAGTGTATTCATTTGCATTCGAGTGCGCATTGTGAATCGCCCGAAATGGACATTGAGATGCGGAAGTCACAGGCCGGAGTGGGAGTATGAATGTATGAGTGTGAGTCTGAGTGTGAGACCTTGACAACTGGCAGCGATAACGATAACGATAACGATAACGATAACGATAGGCAGTTCAAGTGGGAGTATAAATATATGTAGATATATAAATAGGAGTTAAAGATGTATCCAAATTATGGATCGAGTCTTAAATCGGATTGTTTAAAACGTAAAAACAAAAATCGAGTTGTCGATATATTAACAGAAAAATAATCGAGTTTAAGTTTTGTTTTTTATAAATTAAATTTGACCACTTTTTTATGGTACCAACACATTTTTGTTTGAATTGAGTTCAAGTTGAAGTATTAGATATTTTTCAAAATATTTCAGAATTGATTGCAAAGATTTTCTAAGCAAGTTGAAACGTATTTTTACATTTTTCACAATAATCTTTAAAAAAATTCCAAATAAATTATAGAGTTATTTGATAAAAGTGCCAGGTTATTTTGAATAACAAATATTGATGACGAAAACACATTTCCTGAAATCTTTGTCAAATTTTCACTGAAATATGAGTTAAGATTTGTAAACCTCATTTCAAGCATTTCATTATTCAAATGCAATTATATTATATTTAACTTTAAATAAAATGATTGTTGTTTCCATTTTTTAACTTTATTTTACGTTTAATTTAGTTGAAATCTTTGAATTTGAATTCGATAAAAACGTTTCCTATTTAATTAATTTCCGATTTTAGAACTTGTGCCTCAAAGTGAAGTAGGGAGTGTGTGGGGAAGTCAGAGGGGAGTGAGGGGAATTGTATTAGCATATTCAATTCAATTTGTTGGCTGAATTGTGGCAGGCAAGAAGCGGTCAGCGAACATGTAAGAAAAACAGGCAACAGCAGTGCAATTATTTCTACAGTCAGAGAGAAAGAGAGAGAGAGAGAGAGTGAGAGGGGAAAGAGAACATCAAATGATTACAGCGCTCGGAACGTGGCTATTACAAACAATATTAACTCGGAGCTTTTGGCCAAAGCGAATGTGTGTACAGCTGAGAGAGACAGAGGAAGAGAGAGGGAGAGGGAGAGGGAGAGAGGGAGAAGGCAAAAGGCAGAAGAGATGAGAAGTTGCAACATGAGCAACATTGACAACGACAACAACGACAACAACTGTATGAAATAAGGTGGCAAATGCGCGAATCTGCAGCGTGTTCTCAAGTCAAAGCAACAGCAACAGCAACAGCAACAACAGCAACAACAACAACATGTTGCGACAAGCAGTGGCAGCAACAAGTTGAAGCAACAGCATCGCAGGGAGTCGCCTTGTTTTCTGCTTTTTATTGCATTTAGTTTCGTTTTTTGTTTCCTTTATCTTTGTGCAGTTCTTGTTCTACAATTGCCAATCTGCATGAGAGGCAGTTGCCACAGTTGCCACAGTTGCCACAGTTGCCACAGTTGCAACTGCATTTGAAGCCAATTACATGGACAGCAATCGAGCGATCGGCTGTGCGAGATAAACGCAAAACGCATTCGTTTACATTTGACGTCATTGCCACCGCGTTGCAAGTTGCCCTGTTGCAAGTTGCCAGTTGCAAGTTGCCCAGTTCAATTGCCCCCTCACGACTTGTGTGTTATTTATAGCCCCAAATGCGAGTTTATTTTTGGGGCGTCCTTGGCTAAAATCAAGTCTCGTCTTCTAATTTGAAATCCCAACCCGCCAATGATGATTCTACATTCTTGTACACTGAAAAAAATATAAAACAAACGATTATTCGACATTGCGAGATGAAATCAATCAAAGTCAAAAGTTCGGTAGCTTTTTAGTTTCTTAAAACGAGCACAAAGTTCTTGATTCTAGCACAATTTTTCAATTTCTTTTTGTTTTGCCTATTTGATATAAATTTGTATTCATAATAAAATGTTTGTTTTGTTATTATTATAATTTATTAATTTTGTTATTCCCTATTTAAAGTCACTTAAAGAAGAAGTTTATTAGTGATATGAAATGCTTTAGGTTTTTTCCATTAGTTATTTTAATGCTGACTGGTTGACATTGTGTTGGCCAATTGTGTTAATTTAACAACAATATTGTATCTTAATAATGATTAATACAATTGAATTTTAGCTTAATTCTTTTTTCCTGTGCATCAGTTTCTGTGGCAGTTGCAGTTGCTACTGCTGCAGCTGGAAATCAGCTGCTAAATATTGCCCGCGGCTAACAGGAAATGCCAGCTGAGTGCCACCAAACAATTCGCATGTTCATATGGCGCCCAGTTGCAATTTCCAATTGCCAAGTCCAAAAATAAATGAGCATCGAATCGAATCGAATCGAATGTTGCCAATATTGTGCATATCTAGGGCCATGTGGGCGTTGGTAACCACGGACCCAGGGCACTCAATCAATGCAGCAACAGCAACAATTGCAGCTGCAACAGCAACCATTGCAACTGCAACTGCAACTGCAACTGAACTTCAGTCACATTTCAAGAAAAGAATAAGAATAAGAATAAAAACTCAATAGATTAATTTTCCTTCTACACATGAGCATCCATCATTTCCAATCAATATCAATACAAATTCATTATTTTTCCCAAAAATACAGAAGAGACTTTCATCTGAAAATGTAAATGGAATTTTGCAAGCCATAAAACTACATAATTTATTTATTACATCGAATTCCCTTTAATATTATTCCCAATTGCTGAGTTCTTTTTTTAAGTTTTGTCTCAATACGATGGAAGTATTTCAAAAAACAGTTTAAGTAAAGCGATCCTATTTTCGAGCATTTCTATCTATGATAGCTATATAATATAGTCAACCGATTTGCTCGAAGCTAGACCAAACTAAAAACTAAAACTTAAAGTTGGTGATTAGCAATAAATATAAAGCTCTTTCGATTAACAAGTTTCCGCTAAAAAATAACATACCTCCAGCAATTATTCCTTTGACAGCTATAAGATATAGTCAGCCGATCTCACTGGTTTTGATACACGTTCTTTCTATAGCCCAAAGACGTAACTACAGCAAATTTCAGCAGCATAGCTGTACTGAGAGCTGAGTTACAATAGGTCTACTTAGGGAGGAATTACAGTTGGTCTAAGAATTTGAAGATATGACCGAAGAAAAATGAGTGCAATCTACTGGCAGTCCGAATATGAGTGTGTGCCGAGAGCAGGTGAATGTGTGAGTATGTGAGTGTGTGAGTGTTTGAGTGTACTCATCGCATTCCTTTCGAGGGGGGTTACTCGGAAGATCGCTGGGATGGAATCGCTGGTCAGTGGCGCGTACTTAGTTAGATGGATGATGCAGCGCTGGGCTGGGTAACTAGCAATCATGAAAATTGTACGCTTGCCCCCCATTGCATTGGAGTGGGTAGAGGTGGAGGAAGAGGAAGAGGAAGAGCAAGAGCAAGAAGTAAAGGCAGAGGAAGAAGCAAAGGTAAAGGTAGAGGCAGAAATAGAGGTACGATCTTGGTCTTGGTCTTGATTCTCGCTATGGTTATGGGATAGTTACATTGGCTCTGCTTTCGCTTTGGTTCAGAGTTGGAGCTGTCTCTGTGGCTTCGGCTTCAGCTTTGGCTTTGGCTTTGGGCGCCCTGTGGATGGCGAGGCAACTTTGAAACGAGCTAAAGGTTATCATTAGGCACGTTTACTTCCTCTTCGCGTACGGCCTCTAATTACGAGGCAACTGAGCAAGTGAATGCCATAACCAGCCAAGAAGTTTAAAGGGGGGGGGGGGGGGGGACACAGCAGCAGATCACTTGAGCAGCATTAGAAAAAAAAAACAAAAAAAAACTGAAGAATTGCAGAAAAAACCTTCAAAGGTCACTCCGTCAAACAAAAGATATATATCTATATATCATAATCAAGGCAAATTTATGCACACAAGCGGAACAAACACAAACGCACAACGAATCCAATAAAAGAAAAAGAGCCGAAGAATTGAAAGATAACGGTGACAACGACAGATCTAACCGAGTCCAAAGCTAAACAGTGAAAGTAATAATATGCAATTAACTCAATTAAAATGAAATGAATACAACTATAAAAAAAAGGAAAAACATAAAAAAGCCAAAAGAAACCAACGGCAATTTTTGCCTCATTCACAGCAAGTTTTATATTGCTCTTCTTCTTCTTCTTCTTTCGCTCTTTCTCTCTTTCTGCTCTTGCCGTTTTCTTGTTGTTGGCTGTAGAAAGGCGAAAGATCTTTCACTTAAAAGTAGTTCCAGTTTTAATTAGTCGCAGTGACAGTTATTTTCATAACTGTGGCAATTTTGTGAGGTTAGGTTGAAGCACAGTTTGCGGGCTTTCATTGTAGAAAAGCATTTGAAAGCAATTGAAAGTGACTAAATGAGAGTTGTACGCAGTTTGTTATTGAAAATTACATTCAATTTGCAATTTCTTTTGCAATTATTGACATTTTGTGAGGTTAAGTTGAAGTAAGCCAACTATAATTTGAGTTTTTTTCTGTTCAAAATTGACAACTTGCTAGAGAAATAAAAAACTGTCTATCGATGGTCATTGGAAACTATAAAGAGTGTGTATAATTATTTATTTATTTTATTTATTTTGAAATTTTGTGACTTTGTGAGGTTAGGTCAAACTTAGGGAGGCTTATTATAAGTTTTTAAAAAAAACAAAAATAGGCATGAGAAAATGTATTTAAATATATATAAAAATAAAAAATATTCTTAATAATTTTGATTTTAATTTTTGGATATTATTTTTCTTCAATTAAAGATTTATGAGAAAGAAACAATTTAAAGTGTTTGTAACTCGGTTCGTTGGAAGCGCAAACAAATTTGTTCAGCAAATGTTCCCTTCTCTATAGCCTGAAGCTTATCTGTCTCTCTCTCTCTCTCTCTCTCTCTGTCTGTCTCTGTCTGTCTCTGTCTGTCTCATTTTCACACTATCCTTATCTGTGCTTCTGCAAGCTTTCAACACTTGAAACATTCGCGGCACATCGAACATGCACATGAGTGTCATGAGTGCTTATGAGTGTGTGAGTGTGAGTGTGAGTGTGAGTGTGAGTGTTGTGCGGCACTCAAAACGGATGTCTGGCCCTACAGCTTTGGTCTTGCCAGTTCGTCGCTCTGTCTCTCTGTCTTTTTGCCTATTCCTCTGTCGTTTTGTCCACTCGATCAACGGCGGAAATGGAGGCCTTTTTTATTTCTTTTTTAATATATATTTGCAATTTGTTGTCACAACACGCGAGTGTCTCTAAGTGAATGAGTGTGAGCTCTCTGTCTCTGTCTCTGTCTCTGACTCTCTCTATCTCTGTCTTGCTCCCTCTCTATTATCTCTCTCGCCTTGTGTCTTTATCTACTTTACTGCAATTATGCAATTTTCAATCATCGCAGTTTAAAGATGCGCAACGTGCAACCGTCGCAAGTTGAAGCACCTGCCACAAACATTCAACATGCAACATGCAACATGCGTGTGTACGTGCGTGTGTGTGTGTGTGTGTGCGTGACTCCCGATGAGTCCCAGTTCCCAGTTGCCTAGTTTAGCAATAGAAGTGCGATGCAATAATAATTGCTATCGAACAATGGAGCAAACTTATGATGTCAAGGCGAGGCAACACCTGAGCAGCTGCCACAATTGCCAGCTGCACACACACACACACACACACACACACACACACACACATACTTCATCAATGTGTGTGTGAAAATATTAAAAGTTATAATTAAAAGCAAGCAATGCAAAGGAAAGAGATGAAAAAAGGAAGCGAACAACACGAATCGGTCTTCGTCTTCTAATGGCAACAGATTCCCAACACTGCCACATGCATCCCCCTCCCCCTTCCACATTTGTTGCAGTTGCACTTACGTTAAATTATACGAAAAATGCAGTGCAAAACACTTCAAGCAAATTAAATGCCACGCAGAGAGGCAACAAATTCCTTGACTTGTTTTCAATGCAAAGTGGGAGTGAAAAGTGGTTAGTGGGGGGAGTAACAGGGGGAGGAGGGGTTAGTTTGTGCCACAAACTAAAAGACATTATAATGACTAGCAAATTGCATTAGTATTGATGCTGCTCGGCAGCCAGCAAATGAAAGCCAAGGCTGTGACTTTGCCACAAGGCACAGCGCAGAAAAGCTGGCAAATCCAATTGCCAACATTTTGCAACGTTTTTCATGTGGAAATTGTTGGTAATCAGAAATGTGGCAAAAGCTTGCTAACGTAGTAGCTTAAACTCTTTGAAGTGATTTACGACCAACAAATGGGGATGACTTAAATAGTAAATATATCTAAACGTTTAAATTTAACTAAATCACTTTTTCAATGTAATTTATTTAAAAATTATAATTTAATTTAAATCATTTTTAGAAAATTATCTTTTTTTTTATTTGTATTTAATTAATGCCAAAACACAATTGCTACATGTCTGAGTTCAAGCTACAGGTTTCTTCAACGAAGAGCTTTTGAAATAAATTAGCTGACATCAATATTTATAACAAAAGAAAAAAATACAGAAGCTTTGTCATAACAACTACTTTTTATTTATTTTACATTTATTTTTGCCTCAAATTTATTGTAAACTGAATAGAAAAAGGTGATGGCAACAAATGGTGGCACGATTTTGGCTTAAACCAGTTGCGAAAGTTGAGTGGCAAAACAGTTTTTGGACATACATTTGAATGTTGTGCATGAAACAAATGACTTAGAGCACAAACTTGTTCTGTCAAGACGGCAGCAGTAAAGTCAAGTGTGTGTGTGTGTGTGTGTGTGTGTGTGTGTGTGCGTGTGTGTGTGTGTGTGCTATTAAATGCCGTTACTAATTTGTAAAGTTGACACCCACTTAAAATGAACATCATGCAGAAGAACTAGTTTGGGGCATGCATCTGTTCATGCCCCTTGCCGTTTCCCCCATCCCCTGCCCCATCCGCCGCTGTCGCTTAATTCGCGTGATCGGCGTGAATTGCATGTGATATGATTGAAACAGAAACAGAATCAGGCTGACTGCTTGTCAGGGATGTGCCACAGGTGTTGCCGCCAGTTGCAAGTTGCAAGTTGCGAGTTGCGAGTTGCGAGTTTTCCAGTTGCAAGTTGCGAGTCGCGTTGCATTCGTTGCGCATTTAACGTCAAAAAGCCAAACGAAAATGGAGCAATACTTAAGCAAACCGGGACATAAGGGGGAAGAACATAGAGCAGAAGAAGAAGAATGGGGGACAGCAGCAGGAGGAGGAGAAGCAGCAAGCGAAGCAGGAGAAGTTGCAAGAGAAAGGTGGCCAGATTTCGGACTCCTTTGGCCAAAGTTTTGTGTGTTGCAACTATTTCGAGTTGCTATTGCTTGCAACTATTTCGAGTTGCTATTGCTTTTTTGTGGCCTTAGAACCGGAAATTTATTGCATAACAAGTTGAACGCAGATGGGAGAAGAGAAGCTCAGTTCGAATCCAACTCTACAGTTGGACTGCCTCAAGGTTGTTTCAGCCAACACAAGGATGAGGGACTCGAGAGGGTCTGTTAAACATATTGGCAAGTGCCGCTTCCTCTTGCCACTTCACTCAGATGCACTTGCAAGATATGGGCGGGCAACGAATGCGGAAACGGGGCGTGGTGTTAGCCCACGCCACATAAAATAAGTTGAGACTCGAGAGGAGCAAGTACACAGAATATAAGAGGCACTCGGCATAAAACTAATCCCAATTGGTAATCTTGAAATTCCTTAAATCGGGTACGAAATAAATTCTTGATTCAAGTACAATTTCTTTTCAACTTTTCAGTGAAATTGTTTTAGTTGTATAAATACACTTCGAAAACTATATGCTCAAATCTAGAATTTTAAACTTGAAATTTAGAATAGATCTTTATTATCTCAATTTCAGAATTCTTTCTCTACCATTTGAATATCCTGAATATCCTGAAGAAATACACTTGCAAAACTACATTAAGACTTTGAAACTTCAACTGTCGAGTAGCTCTTTATTTTCTTTCTGTGTACACTGCTGAAACTCTTTGTCTGGCAGGTCACAACACACTGCGCCACATTTCATGAATTCCTCATGCAAATGCAGCTGTCAAGCAAAGCAAAGGAGAGAGAGAGAGCAAAAGAGCGAGCGAGCGAGAGGGCGCGCGGCAGTGCGAGAACGAGACAGCTAGTGGGTGTGGATGCAGCTCAATCGATCGATCGTCCAATTGTGCGGCGCATGTTCGGCAATTCGATTTCAATCAGCTGTGTGGGCCGTGTTCCTGGAAGCGGCCAACTGCGCGGCACGAAGCAGCAACGACCTCCAATTAGGGATGGGTAAAAGAAGAAATCAAACAACTATCGATACTGACAGAATATCATATTGTTGAAAGTCCAATGCAATAAAGTTTAATTAAAAAAAGAATAATTTCAACATAGTCAGCCTGTTTAAAATTGAAAAATATTTTGGAAAAATCAATATAAGGCGAAAATTGGATATTTGTCCTTTTTACAAAAACTACTGTGCATGGCAGTTCAAGCTAGTGACGAGAACAGAACCCTAACAATTTTATAAAAAGGCAAATCTACAAATCTCCAACAACTCCAAGCAAAGTGAAATTCATTTTTTTAGTGATTGTTAAATTAGAAAATTTTTGCAAATTGATAAAAAAAATGTTAATAAAATTTATGAAATTAAATTTATACAAATCAAAATTTAGTCGAGTCCAAAACATAGTTTGAAATATGAAAAACTAACGTCAAGCAATGCCGATACTAACATAACGTTGGCCATTCCCATTTCCAAGCGGCAACTGCTGCAACTTCAACTGATGCGGAAGTTGAGCCACGGCAAAGCCATTAGCCAAGGGAGCTGCAACTTCAGCGCTCGGCTTCGACAAAGAACAGGAGTCATTAGAGCGCATTTGAGTCGCGGAATGCGGCGGATAGCGATAGACAAGAGACGAGTTGAACAGACCTGTTGGTCAGTTCGGTTCAGTTCAGTTCGGTTCGGTTCGGTTCGGTTCACAGTGCGGCAATGTGGCAAGCGGACTGCGACTGGGGCTGTGGCAAGTGCAGCATTGCATGATTTATGGCAATTATGATGATGATGATGATGCGGCTTCAATGCGCGTAGAAATTACAATTAATTGCAAAATCTTGACCCTCTATATCATGCCAGCACTCTTAATGCCTCTCTCTCTCTCTCTCCTCACTCACTCACTCACTCACTCGTTTTTCATCTCTCTCGCTTCTCCTGACTCTGCCATTTTGCCACGGACAACTCGCATTTGGTTTTTCAAAGCCATCTATTGGCAAGCCGTTTTTTGTTCTATTGGTACAGTGCCTATAAATCGAAAGTGTTCAGATTACTGCAGATTAAGGGAAAAGCAAAAGTGATTGGAAAAGTCTTGAAACTCAGTCAAAGTAAATTAAGGAAATGCTCAAATTATTTGTTCACTTGTATTAATTTGTGATACAATTTCATTGTGTCTGAAATTATTTCAAGTAAGTAAATCAATTTAGCATATACTTAATCAACTTTGACTGAGTTTTAAGTCTTTTCTAATCACTTTTGCTTTTCCCCATTAAGTACAATTTTAAATTGCTTAAATTTTACTTGATGTGTTTGAAAATTTGAGAGCTTTTAAATCTAAATCTTTTAGTCTCTTGAATAATAATACACTTACTATCCATAACTTTCTTTTGTTATATTACAGATTTTAAATATATCATATATGATTTATTTTCAGTAAAAATGAAAAATGTTGTAAACTTAAATCGTATTCGTTTTCTTTAAGCGCCTTAAAGCTCGATTAATGATGGTCAAAGCACAATTATTCTGATGAAGCACAAATATTCTGGCTGAAAGCACATCAAAGCTTTAAGTGAAAGCTTTGTTTGCAGGTTCTTGGAAGAGCTTTAAAGCTTTCTTATCGCTTGTGGTTGCTCTGAGTTCGACAATGTGTGAGAACAACAAGTATTCATAATTGCGAATACGTGTTCAATGTGAATAACTCAAGGAGTTGCTCGAAATGAACATGACATCATGTTGCCCCTGCATAAATGTTTATCTATAAATATATATATGTATATTTGTGTAAGTATGTGTGTGTGTGTTATCTTATCAGTTTGTTGCATTGTTGTTGCCTTGTTGTATTTTTAGACCAGGTATCGCTCATTACAACACGCCTGACACTTTACCAGCTGCATTTGTTGCTGGCGCTACAGGGTGAGGCAGAGAAGTGCGAGGGGAGAAGGAGGCAGAGGCAGAGGCAGAGGCAGAGCGAGAGGAGCTCATTAAAAATTGTGCAATTTAAAGTTGTGCCGGCCTATTTTTAAATGCAAAACTCGCGCTGGCCGCACGACAAGACAATCAGGACATGGAAATAATTGAATGCGCCAGCAACAACAGTTGTTGTTGCAACTGCAACAGCAAGAGGCATTGCTAAAGATGCCACATGAAGATGACCAATTTGCTTGCTACATGGCAACATGCCACAAAACTCGACGGCAGCAACCGGCTCGATAAGCAAATGCGGCCAATTGGGTGTGTGTGTGTGTGTGTGTGTGTCGAGTGTGTGTGTGTGTGTGTGTGTGTGTGTGTGTGCTCCTAAGTGGCCCATTGTGGCTCATTTTGCAGTTGCAATTTTAAAAACCAGCATTTAATTAAACCACAGCAGGACATTAACAACATTGTGGGCGCGAGGGGAGAGTGAGACAGATAACGGGGTGGGGGGGGGAGGGGCGGGGTAGCTGCCGCACGTGACGTTGCAAGCTGGCGAGCGTGGAATGGAATGCCAAGTTGCATGCTGAATGATTGTGCATGTTTTCTGTTGTGTTTTCGCTGTGTTTGCTACGACCAAGAATTATGTTGTGTGTGATTTTTATGGCATTTCACACACACACACACACACACACACACACACACACACACACACACACACACACACACACACACTGCTCACATAATTGCCACAACAAATACTTTTCATTTAGAGCTTAAATGCGGCACGCAAACTTGCAACTGTGGGAGAGACAGCTGCTTGGCACGACTAACAAATACCCTGTGATTGCATTAAAAGGGCTTCTCAGTTGTAGTAGTAAGCATAGTACCAACAATAAGTGCAGTTAACAATTGAATTAAAAATGGGAGGGTAAGAAAGAATTGATAATGAAAAATATATTTAGTATATCTATATCGTTTATATGTATGTACATATATGTATATACTTATGTATATAAATAATGCATTAAAAGGACTGATTTATATAACAGTTAGTAGATATTGGAAATATATAAAATTAATTGCAGTAACAGTAAATAGTATTAGAGTATGTATAAGTAATCGTTAGTGAGAAGTAGCAGCAAATAATAGTATAATAGTAGTAGCTTGAATAGTATTACCAAATAGAATAATACCAAATAGTAGCAAGTAGTCGTATTACCAAATAGTAGTATCAACAAAAAGTTGTATCAGAAAATAGTATTATCAGCACATAGTAGTAGTAGCAAGAGTAAAAGTAGTAGCATGAATAGTAGCAAATAGTAGTATTTCCAAATAGTAGTGGCAAGAGAAATAGTAGTATTACCAAATAGTAGTATTTCCAAATAGTAGTAGCATTATTAGTAGTATCAACAAAAAGTAGTAGTATCAACAAAGAGTAGTATTTCCAAATAGTAGTAGCAAGAGAAATAGTAGTAGCATGAATAGTAGTACTACCAAATAGTAGTATCAATAAATAGTAGTAGCAAGAGTAACAGTAGTAGCTGTCACTCGCAGCGTGTTGCCAAAGTTTGTTGGCCATTACTTGTGTGCGTTGTTTTTACAGGGTATCAGCAGGAGTGCAGCGAGAGCTGGGCCATGATTGATGGCAACAATGTTGTCATTGGCAATGTGTTTGCTCAAACATTAATAACAACACAGCAGCAGTTGCCGTTGCCAGTTGCCAGTTGCCAGTTGCAGCAGCTGAGAGACTGCATAACGAAAGACTTAGGCAACAAACTTGCGCTGATTTCTACTGTATTCATTTTGTGTTTTTTTATCGTTTGTATTGTAGAATTTTTTTTGCATGCCAAATGTTTTGATGATCAACTGTTGCTGTTGCTCATAATTGATTGCATTCAAATGGAAGTCGTTGTTGTTCATTAGGCAGCTATTAGCTGGTTAATGGCCACAAGATGGCCAAGATATGGTCCAAGAGTAGTTGAGCTGGCTCTAATGGCAACAACTGCGCCAGTTGGCACCTGAAAGGTACCAATTGTGGTTGCTGTTCTTGTAGTTGTTGTATTTGTTGTATTTGTTGTTACGGGGCCCTAACTGTTTGGGCCATTAGGCAAAGCGGCTTAGAAAGCTGGCCAATTCGAATGGGTGAAAAGAAATTACGCGCATTTGTAACAATTATTTGCCATTATCAATAAAATTAAGCCGTCTCTTCCTCCTGATGCCACTATGACTCTCTCTCTTCCTCATTTTCTCTCTCTCTCTCTCTCTTTCTCTGTCTCTCTCTCTAGCTGTTGTAATTGAAAGAAAGCTGAAAAACCAATAAGAAAATTGAATATTCTCGTAATGTGTGCGTAAATTACGCGAGTGAAAGAGCAAGGTAAACAGCGAGTGAGAGAGAAGGGGAGAGAGTCAGCGTGAGCTGAGAACTTGGCAATAGATGCGGGCTAAAAGTGAACGACAGCGTGAGAGCGAGAGAGAGAGAGAGATGGGGAGAGAGAGCGTGAGTGAGAGAGAGCGAGAGCGAGAGCGGGTGATAGAGATTACGAGTCTGAATGAATGAGTGTTATTTGTTTAAGTTGGCTTTAACAGCTTGCGGCCGTTGCCGTTAGTTGACCTGGTTAACAGTCTGAGATAAGCGTTAGAATACAGCAACAGCAACAGCAACAACGACAAAACGGAAATCAAGCACACAACAACAACAACAGCAACAGCAACTAGAGATCTTTGAGAAATGACTGCATAACTCAGTTGTTGCCGTGGCCGTCGCCTTGTGAGCCAAGTTAAGAGCAGACAACAGATCGGCAAAGCGATAGAAACAGTTGTAGCTAAAGTTGTTGTTGTTGTTGTTAGTGTTAGTGCTGCTGTCGGTCTGCCCCCGATTGCCCATCACACAATGGGGCACATTGAAATGCTTTTCGATTTGAATTGTGCATTTGCCACAGCACAGAAATTCATGTTGCTGCCTGTCTGTCTGTCTGTCTATCTATCTGTCTGTTGCTGTTGTTGCATTGACTGGGGCGGCTCACAAAGGTCGCCACATAATCCGCAACAGTCATCGCCAAATGCTACGCACGTAGCAGCAACAACAACGACAGCAACAACAGCGACAGCAGCAACTGTTGCTGCTGCCAAAGAAATAAGTGGAAGAACGCGACTTCCAGGGCCTGTCATTAGTCTCAGCATCATCATCATTTGCTTCATCTTTATCATCATCATCTTCATCATCATTGTGATTTGATCAAGTTGAATGCTAATGCATTTGGCATTTTGTTTGCTCAACGCTCGTGATCTGATGCCGCCTTGTTGCATCTTAATGACGCACAATTCCAAAGGGCAACATCTTGGCAAGTTTCCCATTGGAGCTTTTGCTTTAAGGCCCCAGAATGACACTTGCCACTTTGTGGCATAAAATGTATGCCAGCTTCAGGCAGAATTATATTTTGTCGTCATTGCTTGTCACATATTCAAGATAACTAGTTTTTAAATCGACTGTTTAAATAAATTCAAAGATTTATGGATTTAGACCCTAGGAAAAGCACTTTTCATTTTGTGGCACAACATTAATGCAATTTCATAAAAATATGTTTTTTTATCTATTAAAATTAAATACATTTTCTTATTACGCCAGGTACTCAATTTTAAACTTTTAGTTTAGTTTTAGCCTAATCAAATTTTCATATGACTTCAAAGATTTATTTTAACATTAAAAATAATCATTTTTTCAACAAATAATAATGATTCATCTTTTTTATTGAGCTTTTCATGAGAATTACGTTTTGGAAATTTTATCTGAGCTTAAAATTATTAATCAATTTCTTTTTTTTTGTTGTAACTTTCAACGATTCAGCTTTCTCAAAATTATCAGATAGTTTTTCACTATCTTTCCAAACTTAATCCACTTAAATTCGTTTTCCACAATAAACAACTTTCTGGGCATTTCAATTACTTTCACGAATTACTCCTTTAAAATAAACTTTGCTAATTCTATATATAATTAAAATAAATATAATAATATTAGTTGGACAGTAAGATACAAGATTAAACATTTCTGGAAATATGGTCACACTGTCACTCGCTAAAAGCTCTGTTTCTTATAGGATTTAATGACTTTTTATTATTTTCTTAATTTTGCTTTAAGCTACGACTTTTATCGAGCACAAGTTATCGGCAAATTAAGCGATAAATTAATGCGTGTTTGGCCCAATTGGCAGTTGGCCCAGTTGGTTTTGGGCCCAGACGCAGGTGCCAAGATGTGGGAAAGTGCGTTGGCCGCTTTCCTCAGCTCTTTCTCTTTTAGCGACGACGAGAATTGACAGCATGTGGCAGTTGCATCGATTAGAAGTCGACGTGGCAGAGTGGCAGCAACAGCAGCAACAATAAGCTGCAAATGCGGTCACATCACATCGTTAAGTGGGCCAAGTCCCACACACACACACACACACACACACACACACACACACACACACACAGAGATATATCTACTCTGTGCAGTTGATTGTCAAAAGATTTGGTTGCAGCAACTGTTAACGGTCTGCGCCACAGTGGGCCATGCAAATTCTCATCTCCAAGTGCTTGTGGGTCAGACATCAGCTGCGATTTTTTTTGTATTTTTATTTTGTTGTTTTTTGGCTTCTTTTTGGGGCGGGCGGCTCATTTGACGCCATTTGGCTTTGACTTCAGCTTTGGTCTTGGCCGACAAATCAAACCAGTTTCAATGTGCAGCCCATTGCACTCTCTCTCTCTCTCTTTCTCTCCCTCTCTTGCTATCTCCCTCTTTCTCTTGCCAGCCTGTTATTAAATGAGTTTTTGCGGTCAACTGTGGGGGCGATCAAATGAGCGCTAGTGAAGTGCAAGCGTTTATCGATAAACTTAGCTCAGTTCTGATAGTTTTAGTGACAATCGAGTTTGATCTGTCTATCGATTAAATATATATGGCGATAAATGTGTTGGAAACTGTTTGATGGTTTTATGGAATTGTTTGCTGTCCGATACTTGTATCGATAATTTAAGAAAAACACTTAATATTAAATACGTTAAAGTACACATTAGGGGTATTCTGTTTTAATTTATTTTCTTATTTTAACCGATTTTAAATATATTCAACATTTATCAATAACTTTTAATTTGCTAAAAAGATTGCAACTATCGATAAATATAGTCTATGGTTGACTCTTAAGTTATCGATAATTTTTCTAGTTTTAAATATCCCAATAAATTGTGAGCTAGACCAAAAGAAAAACGCGGCTCTAAGCATTAACTATCTATTATTTGGCTAAGAAGAATAATCTATGTGTGTAAATGTTGAGCTGTTAATAGCTTAACATTTTTAAACTTATCGATTACTTTCGATTGAAGAAACTACTTTAAGAAGCTCGCGGCGACAGTTGAATGTGATTTCTACGCTTATTTCTGTTTTTTATTTTTACAGTCCAATTGCGGTCATTTAATTTGTTCAGTCAGCTTAACAATTTGCCTTGGACCCCCCTCCCCCTTTCCGTTCCCCTTGCTTGGCCTTACATTAAAGCCAACTGCTTGCGCTTTGCTCTGCTTTTCACTTTGACATTTCTTGTAGTTTTCTTTTTTTACGAGTATTTTCTTTTTTTGTTTTTGTTTTCGTTTTGTTGCATTTGTCATTTGACTTTTGGTTGTTGTTATTCTTAATGTGGAGCACATGTGTCTTGTACTCTCTCTCTCTCTCTCTCTCTCTCTCTCTCTCTCTGTCTGCCTCTCTCTCTGTCTGTCAATTGAGCCCGACGTGCGCTGTCAAAAGGTTTCTTCTGCCTTTTCCACATTTATTGGAAACTTAGCTTGAGAACTTTTCATTTTCATTTTCATAGGGCCAAGTTGTTGTTGTTGTTCGAGTTGTTCGCGTTGTTCGCGTTGTTCGCGTTGTTGTTGTTCTTGGACATTTTTATAATGCGCCTCGTTGTTGGCACGACCTAAGACAATTTC
The DNA here is from genome assembly GCA_035043635.1 of Drosophila rellima. Classification (NCBI taxonomy): domain Eukaryota; kingdom Metazoa; phylum Arthropoda; class Insecta; order Diptera; family Drosophilidae; genus Drosophila; species Drosophila rellima. The sequence continues at coordinate 4,446,798 of JAWNMV010000134.1, read as the reverse complement.
TGGCCAGCAACATGAAAAAACACACGAAACTAAACTCTTTGAACAATTTTACTTCGATCCGCGTCTCATTCACATGCCACTCATGCCCGACGAACTGAGGGCGGTGGGGGGCGGGGCAGTGCGGCTCGGTTGTTGCCAGTGGCAAACAAAACATTCGCTACGGGATCGTGGCTAAAATCCATTGGCATGCCAACATGTGCTTGGCCGTTGTCATATGTCCAATGTCCGCCCCTTTTTGCCGATTTTCCCCTGCTCCGCGGAGTTTGGTTTTATTTAGCACTTTGGCTCTTGTTGTTGTTGTTCTGCGGGCTGCTGCTGTTGTTGTTGTTGTTGTTGTTGCTCCTTGACAATCGCGACTTTTTCCTACACATATTCGCGTACATGTTCCAAATGTCGCATTTGCCTCAAAGTCCGTCCGTCCGTCCGTCCGTCCGTCCGTCCGTCCGTTGTTTCGTGCAAAACGTGCTCGACATGCACAGAATTCAATAAATAAAATGATTTCGGTGAAAGCGAAGTCTCGTCTATAGAACCAACTTGAAATCCAACTCCGGCAACAGCAGCAACAGTCGTGTCGCAGCTAATGGCCAATACTACCCTCTCTTTCTAACCTCTCCCTGTCTCCCTCTTTCTATCAATTTTTTTGCTTGCTCCTTTTTATTACAATTTCCCATGCTTTCTCAGCTTTTATGACCAAAAAAATAAGCAACAACATCAAGTCTATCAAAATTTGCTTATAATAATTTATTCTTTTTCTTGCTTTTAATTTGTGAATTGTGTTCAACAATTAAATGTGGCAGCAACAAATCACAGCTGAATGAAAATGAAATGAAATGAAATGAAAGAATGCCAAAAGTATAATCAATCATCTAACAGTCTCGCTTCTTTCTATTTATACCCTGTAAGAAGGTGTCGAAAAGGTATATATTTCAGCCATAGACAGTTGGGCAAGTAATTGTTTTGGCAAAACATAAGATGCCATAATTGTTTTTAATTTTTAATTCATATTTTTAGATTTTGAAACTACGTCTGATTTACTTCTTAATACCTCACACAGGGTATTTTCTAGTCTCTCGTTCGGTCTTTAAGCTATAAATAAATATATTTATATTCTTTTCTTTTTTTAGAAACTTACCTTTTGTTGTTGTCTGCTCAAGTTTTGCTTTCGTTGTAGAATCTGAAAGTAAAAGCAAAAGGTTTGTTAACAATAAACCAAATGAAACGTAGTTTATGTATTTAAAGAAATTATCATGCATAAAATTGGAAAGCAACTAGGCCATATATAATATATATAATGCACATTATATATGCTTGGCAATTACTGCAAGTAACTCATAAAAAAAAAAAAAGTCACTAGAAGTGGAAGCAGTCGCGTTTGTCGCTTAAGTCTTTTGTTTAGCTGTTAGAGTTTTTTGCTGATGTTGCGTTGTCTTCTTCAGCCTCTTCTTGTTTTTCTTTTCTGCTTTTTTTAATAAGCTCATAAAATGTAGAAGAACAGCAAATTGGCGTAATAAAAGCATGAGCATGAAATGCTGGCTAAAAGCCCGCATCTATCGCATGGAGCTGGCCCAGAGGCTGGCTCGATTATGCGGAGTACTTAAGGTTATATCCGAACGCGTATCGCGCGTCGGTGTTGTGGCAAATAACCGTTACTTAATGACACACGACACGTACTACATACAACTACATACAATATATTAGAGCAGTTGTTCCTTGCGGTGCGGCCCGCTTCAAACGTGCGGCAGACTCGAGCCATGAGATAAGGCTTAAAGTTGAGGCTTGGGCAACTTGAAGCTTGAAGCTTGAGGCAACTTGTGGCTCGAACGGAATCATAATGGAGCCGCGCAGTGAAAGTTAATTGAATTGGGCAGTCAGCCAACACAGCGGAGACTGAGACGGAGACGGAGACGGAGACTGATGCTACCATGGCCAGAAGCTGACATTGATGCTAATATTGTTGTTGTCGCTGTTGTTGTTGTTGTTGTTGTTGTTGCAGCTGCTGTGATCCGCTGATCCGCTGATCCGCAGATCTGTTCATCTGCCGAGTTGAGTTGGCCCTCAGATGGAATGAATTGCAATGGGTTGAGTTGATGAGCTGCAGCGATCACTTAATTGCAATCCAGAGCAATAGAGACAACTCTTCTCCCTGCCAGTGTTGCCAATTTCGGCTAATCTGGTTCTTAAGCTCATGCAAAAATGTTGGCAAGTCTGCAGCTTTCCCAACAACTGATTGATTTTCAATAAGAATTCGTTTTAAGTTAGTGATAAGAAACATTTAAATCATGTGTTATCGAGAGAAAATAAGTGTTATCGATGCACGATATCCACAATTATATGTAGTTCATTTTCGATTAAACAATACAAATTGTTGTACAAATTCATTATTTCATTTTCAGTAATTGGTTAGTTATCGTTAAAGAACAGGAAACAAGTCTTTTGTCGATAACTAATATCAATTATAATTTTTTATTAATATTTATTTATTTATTGATGTAAATACATTTTAAATTAGTTATAAAAAGACCTACAATATTTTAATAATTAATTAAGCACTTGTCTACATATAGTCGACAACTACTACAATATAAAGTTATCGGAAAAAAAAATTGATTTTGATAACTAATATCTAGAGCTAAAATCGAGAACAACAAATTGTTGATATATATTTCATTGCATAAATATATCTTAAAAACATTTCGAACCTTAATTGCACAGGAGAAATTATAATAAACTGCTCGTCGGCAATAGGAAATTTGGCTATTTTTTAGCTTAAACTAGCTAGATTTGGCACAAGTTGGCAGCACTGCTCTGTGCTGTGCCGTGTTGTGCTGCGTCTAATCTAACGGCGACTGGACTTTATAGAAAAGGTAAATCCGGCAAAAAAAAAAGAAAAAAAACAGAAAGAAAAGAACCTAACGATGTTCAACGCATAATCAGCTAGCTCGATCTTGTATCGTAGCACAGGCCAAGCCGAGTTTCATGGAACATTTTTGATACGAGTTTTTCTCGAGCTGAATTGCGTTCGTTTCGCATAAATTGTTGGCCCTCTCAACCTTCTCCCTGCTCCCTCCCACCTAACGCCCGCTGCCCTCTAGCGCGCACTTTGCAAGTCTTTATAATAAACAAAAAAAAAAAACAAAAAAGTGGCGGAGATAAAAAACATAGAAAGAGAGAAAAAAAATTGTTATGCATGGCAATTTTCCATTTTGAGGCCTCCGCCTTGTGTTTTAATGCCATGAATTACATTTGCCGTTTACCAATGAATCCCAGTCGCAGTTGCAGTTGGAAATGAAGTCGGAGTTGGAAACGGAGTTGGAGTCAGAGTCGGAGTCAGAGTCGGAGTCAGAGTCGGTGTCCAAGAAATCATCCTCAGAGCTCAGCTGTGTCCATTGTTGTGGCAGCAACAAAAGCTCTCGTTGTTCTTGTTGTTGTTGTTGAATAGGGACAGGGCCAAAAGTGAAATATTTTAAACACCAGCTAGGTGTGTGGAAGTGTGTGTGTGTGTGTGTGTGTGTGTGTGTGTGTGTGTGTGTGTGTGTGTGTGTGTGTGTGATGATATCTTAGCTGCTTCCAAAAGATTCTTGCCTACACAGCGAAAAGAAAAGTTCAGGATTCCGGAATCAAACCAAACTCAAATGGTGCCAGGAATTTGGCAATCTTGAATTTTCTTAAATACGATTACGAAATTCTTAATTTAATTGTTGGGCATTTATAAGATTTATTTTAATGCTGAGTCGCATTTTGTGTTAATTTATTTATTTGTTTTCCGAATACATATTTAAGAACTACAGGATATATTTTAAATCAGAAACTCTAAATAATCATAATTTGTTTTTTCTGTTTAATAAATAAATAAAAATAATAAATAAATATATAAATAAATAAACATGAATTATTTTTAAAATGAAAACCAACGTTCTTATTAACCCAGAAATAAAAACTCGCAACAAATTGGCCCAAAATTAAATTTCACTGTGAAAAAATCATTTACTTCTAGTTACTTTGAGACAGCGAGAAATATACCAATATTCAACTTTAAGTCTCATTTAAGCACTTTCCACATTTTCAAAGTTTAAATTTATTTTAGAATGGATTTTTTCTCTGTGTAGTTGCCAACCAAGTGGCAATGCCGCCTGGTGTTGCAGTGTCAGTTTTGCATCTGTAAACAGAGCGAAACGAGCACACACACACACACATGTGTTTCAGTGTGTGTGTGTGTGTGTGTGTCAGGGCGTGGCATTGCTAGATAGTTAGATTTGCATAGCTGCTAACGGACCCAACCTTTTTGGCGACCCCAAGAAATATTTGGTTACCTCAACGCTGGAGCCGCAACATATGCAAATCTCAAGTGGCCAGCTTTGAAAATGCCCTCAGCTCAGAGACAGCGGCAAAGACAACGGACATGGGATACGGGATACGGCATATGGAATATGGAATATGGAATATGGAATATGGAATATGGTATATAGTCTATGTGGCTATTACCATTTATAGCGTTAGTGAAACTCTCGTTGCTTGCGACTGTAAATCAAGTCGAATTGCCAACATTTGCCCAGCCAGTGGCAAGTTTTGCATAAAATTATCTAATTAGCAAGGGCAAACATAACCTGAAATTAGCCTTAATTTATAGTTACGGCTTGAAGCTCTGTGAGTACAGTGGAGCCTTTCTAAGCAGAACTCTTGCCGCGAGTGGCAATTAAGTTTTATTTGCCACAGCGGAATGTGGCTGAAAGTTAGACAAAGTTGGCGCAATGAACTAACACAATGAAGAGTGACAGAGAAAAGGAGAGAAGGAAAGAAGAAGAACTTGAACAATACTATACCAATGTCATTAAGAAGTTATTTAAATTGCAACTTATTTTAGCAGAAATATTACATTTATTTAAAATATATGTGTTAAAGACATCTTTATTATAGAACATTCCTCTCTATGCAATATTTCATTAAATTTTGATAAAGAAATTCTATTTATATAAGTTAAATTATTATAGATAATTTTCCTTTTAAAAATCATAGCCATAAAAGTTTAGGAAGTTTTATGCAGTTGGTTTTGTTAAAGAATTTCTAAATATATATTAATAAAAAGTTCAATTTAGAGATTTTTCAAAAAGAAAAGTTTCCTATAGAGTATTTTTTTAATAAGGAAATTCTTTATGGTGAAGCTACAAAGCCAACATCAGTAGATTTAGTTTTGTGTAGAGTAGTTTTTAATAAAAGAGTTTTAAATGCGAAAGATGATTAACCAACATATATTTTATAGAAGCATTTAAAAAAAAGTGCACTTGAAAAAAGTTGAATAAAATAATAATCTGAAATGCATCTTGTTCAACGTCTGAAATGTATCTCGAACGGTGCCTTGGAATGTATCTCACAGTGCGTGTGTCTTGGACATCGAGACTTTTGCCTGCATCCTCTTTTTGAACTAAAGGCAATCCGAAGGCCTAATCAATTGATAGCGAGACTCGTGTTCTGTTCACTCCACACACTCGACTCTCTGTCAACTTTAAACTTTGCATTCCCTGGCCGCATTCCCCCCCCTCTCATTTCTATCACCAGCGGCAAAAGCGAACAACAGTTGCTCTTGTTAACCTGGGTAAGTAGCCCTTTGGGCTAACACAGATTCAGAAACAGACACAGACAGAGGCGACTCTTGTAGCTGGTGTCTAGTTGCACATCCCCAAGGAGAAGCAGAGGGACAGGGTGAGGGAGAGGGGAGTCGGAGAAAAGAACATCCTGTTCTGACTGTCAGGAGCAAGAGCAAAGTCGACACTGTGGCAACAGCAAATGGTGGCCATTATCCAAATGGCTGACATGCAACGACATTGATGATGCTGCCTCTCTCTCTCACCCTCTCCCTATCTCTCTCTCTCGCTCTCTCTCTGTCTCTCTCTCTCTCTTACACACACCTCTACTCTCTACTTGTTCGTTCTCCTGTTTTGGTCTTGTTGCTGTTGCGAGTTGTTTTTGGACTGTTCTAATTGCTGTTTGCCTCGTGTTTTAGCTCGTTTCGTTTTGGGATTTGTGTTAAGTGTGTGTGTGTGTGTGTGTGTGTGTGTGTGTGTGTGTGTGTGTCGCTGGGGTGTTTAACTGCGATTTGAGTCACGTTTCATTACTCGTGATGCTAGACAGTAATCACTTGATTTTCCAGCCATTTGCCGGCCTGTTTTTGGTGTTGCAACTGCAACACGAAGGAGTTGCAGTCACGTCTGCTACCACTATACGTAACTGGCCAAAATGGCACACAAGCAGCCGCAGCTGGAAAATCTTTGGCGAATTCTAATTTGGATTTTCTCTGTGCTTTGATCTCGTGACGCTTGTCATTTGCGTTCCGAAACAAAACGAAACGAGCAAAGCACAAAAAATATAATAAAAAAGAAAAAATAATAATAAAAAAAATCAACTCTGATCTTCATTTGCGCCTTTGTGCAACACGCAGCAGGCAGCAAATTGTGGCAGCTGGACGGGGCAGCAACGCCACGATAATCAATTAACCCTGGCCAAATGGCCAGCTGCAAAAGGAACAAAGTTGCAGCTTCGGCTCCAGCTCGACGATATCGAGAGATATTGACGAGAACTACTTTTAGTGTTAGAGACCTGATTGCGGTTGCGTTCTCCATTCCATCCCAATTCCAATTCCAATTCCATTTCCATTTCCAATTCCATTTCCAATTCCATTCTTATTTATTTTTCATCTACTTTTTCAATTTCGCAGCGCGGTTAACCTCAAAAAAGGCAGGAAAACAAACCATTAACAACGTGCAGGGAAATCTAACAAGCAGAACGAGCAGAGGCGGATTGTGGGACAAAACCTCAACCGCAATCTGACAGCAGACATTGCCACCCAGTTGACATGATAGCCCATGAAATGCGATAGCTCCTCCATCCCCTTTCCATTTGCTCCTCCTCCTCCTTTGGTCTTACGAGCCTGAGTTTATCTATCGGTTATTTGATAGCATTCTCATTATAAACTCTTTTGCTCTCAATCCTTCAGTTTTATTCCCTAGAGATTTATGTTCGCCTGCGGTTTAAATATCTTAGCTTGGCAAGCCACAAACTGCTCTGGAATTGGCAGCTCCATCATTTAATTGAAAGCATTTCAATTTACCCACTTTGAGTTGCTTTCCAACTATAAGGAAACAAATTCATCCAAGTTACTCGACAATATTCTCATGTTCATTTTTAATTTCAATAATTGGCACTTTACCCAATGATATATTTTATAGTTTTTTCGGTTTATTTGATTTCAAAATTTGAATTCTTTGATATTTTCAAATATTTTCGTAGCTTTTGTATGAATAAGAACGGGTTTTTCCTCAAGTCATTTGCCCAATTTCTAATTCTAATTTCTTACACAACAAAGCTGAGAATTTTTGCTAAAAAGTAACATTAGTTGTTTTATTAACTTTGAAGTCGTTATTATTTAATAACCCTATGAATGCAATAATTTATATTTATTATGCATTTAATTTCATGTTCTAGAACATTATATTTATCTTTGGAAATGGAAAAGTTTTTGTCTTTCCACCTATAAGAAGCGATTTTACCATAAGTTATTTGAGTGCCTAACAAAACCATATTAGGCTATTTGAAGTATAATCTTTGTCAGGATATTATATTTATGAGTATATTTACTATATATAGTAAGTTAGGTCACGAAACTTAAGTTTCTAGAGGAGAGCGTTTGAAGATGAATACTGGACGTATTTAGAAGTTATCCATAGTTATCTATACGAATACTCACGAAATGAAATAATGACTATTATGATTAGAAACTTTCGTTGAATACTCTAAAAAGTGGAATTGTGGGTGGGGTGGGCTGTTGAGGGGTGGGGAGGGAAGGGAAGGGGAGAGTGCCACAAGCTGCATCATCTTCATCTGTGGCACGTACAAAAGTTTGGTTTTGCTTTGGGCTTTTCTTTTATTTATTTTGTTTTTTTGTTGGGTATTTTGTTGGTCTCTCTTCATTTTTTTTTTTTTTTGGGGAAAAGGCGACAGCAGCTGACGGTTAAGTAGGTTAATTTTGACCGGTTTGTGGCTGCCACAAGATGCAACGGCAACAGGCATTTGGCTAACAACTGTTGAGGTTGTTGTTGTTGCTGTTGCTGTTGCTGTTGCTGTTGTTGCTGTTGTTGTGGTTGTTGCTGTTGATTGACTTGAGTTGCCTTATTAACCAGCAAGTTTTTATTTCGTCTAATGAAGCAACAACGACAACGAGAACAACAACAACAACAACTGCTGCTCTCTGTCCGCGCTGCCAGATCTCTGACTAACGATGCAAATGTCAACGTTGCAACGTTGCTGCCACATATCGTTGCCCCACCCCATCCCATCCCATCCCAGCCCCTTCCATTCCATCCCATTGCAGGCCACAAGTCACAAGCCACCCTGACATTGAATTTTTCTATCGGTGTTCGTTCATCTCGTTAATGGCAACAACAACAACTGGCAGATCAGTTGAGTTGAACACTGGCCACCATGGTGACTTCAGTCTATACAGTCTACAGTCTACAGTCTACAGTCTACAGTCTACAGTCTACAGTCTACAGTCTACAGTCTTCAGTCTTCCGTCTACAGTCTTCTGTTTGGCTGGCAATGATAGATGCCATTACATGGCATATAAACTTGGACAAAGTCTGCAGAGTGTTTTTCGCAGTCCATATCAAAGTTCGCCTTGGACATATGCAAATGAGACGCAGTTGACGACTTGGCCAAGTCCATATTGGCATTTGAAATGCCATTGTGTGCGTGCGTGTGTGTGTGTGTGTGTGTGTGTACATTGTAAACGAACTTCATTGCCTATAATCAACTTTCAATGCGTTTCAAAGTGTTTAAAGGTTCTTAGGCTCCATCTTTTTATTCATTATTAATTTCTTTAATTATCACTTGAAGATTATTAAAACTACTTGTGATTTGAATAAGTTTGATTGAATATAGTACTATGGATATTATTTTATTTATTTATGGTATATATTTGTAGTTAATTATTTGTTTTATTATTCGAATGACTATAAATATTTTATACTTTTACTTTTGGTCTATTTTCTCTTTGCATTATTTAATTTAATTTTATTTTAGATATATGTGCTTAGATTCATTTCAAATCTTTTCATTCGATACCATATTTAAAACGAATGTATCATATTTAATTCCAAGTTTTGTATACGTTTTAATTCATTTCTATCACAATTCACAATAAGTAGCTGTTGTTAAGAAAATAAAATTCTGCTTAGGTTCAAAATGAATCCTCAAATTGCTGTCAATTTGTTCTCGTCTTCATTTTCATGTTTAAATTTATATTTATTCAAAGCGGCAAACAAATCATGTGATGTTTCTGGTTTCTCACTTGTAACACATTTCAGCTCAAAAGTACAAGTGGTTGTCTGTCTCTCTCTCTCTCTAGGTCTATCTGTCTCTGTCTGTTTGTCTGTCAATGAGCTGCTCGTTGGAGAATTGCCTTCGCTTTTTTTGATTTATGAACATGAAATCAACGAATCACTCAATAAGCTGCCTGCCACGTTTAGGGGCAGTGTCAGTGTCAGTGTCAGTGTCAGGGTCAGGGTCAGGGTCAGGGTGTGGGGCAGGGCTCAACTATTTGCATTTATCTGTATGTATGCGTGCATATGTCGCTGTGTGTGTGCAGTTAGCGCACCTTAAAAGGCCGCAAGGCGAGAGTTGCTCCAAGAGAGATTCAAAATAAAAGAAAAAAATATTTAAAAAAACTGAAGCCGAAGCTGAGACAAACAAAAGGTAACAATGTGAACTGGCCAACCCAGGCAAATGCCTTAACTGGCTAAGAGAGAACCCAAAAGCCCATTTGGTGTTGTCGCCGTTGCCAGTTGGCCAGGTTGCCAGGTTGCCAGTTGGCCAGGTTGCCAGTTAGCCGGTTGCGTGTTATCTCTTTGGTTGCCTTTAGCATAAAACATAAATAGCGACTGCATTCAAATGAGTCTGACAAACAAACTAAACCAAAGCAACAGCAACAACAACAGCCACATTCACATTCACAGTCATACTCACACTCACACTCACACTCACACTCACACTCACACTTACACTCACACTCACCATCGCATTCAAAGTCACAACCACAACCACATTCACGTTCTCTTCTTGGCCACGTTGAAAAATGCAAATACATGCACAAAAAATGCCTTGGACCCTGGACGACACTCGGAGCTGACTTTGGTTCCCTGGTTACCTGGTTACTCAGTCCCTGGTTCCCTGGTTCCCCGATTCCCCGTTCCCAGGTCTCACAGCATTTGCTTTTTGGAGTTGGCCAAGCCGCGTGGGCGCTTCATCTGCCACAAATGGTTGCACTGCATCGCTAAACTCAGCTAAGATGCCGCACACTCTAAAAAATAGTCGAGTAACTAGCCAAAGTTTGGGCAGCTTATAAAATATACTCAATAAATAAATGAATAAAACGAAAAACAAAAATTAAATCAATAATCTTCATTTAATTCAAGTCTATTGAATTGTTGCATGAATTTCGAAATTCATGTGGCAACGTTGCCCATAAACATTGACTGTTCTCAAATGCTGCCAGATTGTTGACCGACACATGCCAGAATTCTAATTAATTAATTATAATTTAGCTTAGGCTCTTTATTTTCATTTTAAATTGAAATCAAAACTGAGCTTCATGAATAAATAAATTAAAAACAAATTAGTTAAATAAAAACTTGATCTCTCAGCTTAGGTGATGCTTAAAAGAGCTGGTTAACATACTGTTAAACTACCTGTTAAGCTAGTGTCACAAGTATGTTAAAAAGAAGATGCAAAGGCAGGAAAAAATGTGACATTTCAGGTATTAAGTTGCAAATTGAGTTTTTGAATATTTTATGCTTATCAGTTGCATTTGAAGCGTCCGATTTTTGTTGGAGTGTAGTGGAAGCCTGAGGCCGTGTTGCATTTTGCAGCTTGTTAAAAGCATGCTCAATAATTGCAATTATTTCTCATATTTTATGAGCGCATTTCAATAATGAAGCCAACCGACGTCTGGCGACTGCATAGAGCTAGGGCTGAAGATGGAAATGGAAATGGAGATGGAGATGGAGTTTAAGTTAAAGTTGGAGATGGAGTTTAAGTTGGAGACGAAGTTTGGATGCTCGCTGCCCATAGCGGGTGCATTTGGGGCGTTTTTAATGAGGCCTAAACTGCCAGTCAGGCCGTCAGGCAATGGCCCGATGGCTGCCAACGTGGCTAACTGTGGCAACTGGCAAAACTGTGATCCGACTACGGCAATTTGGTCTTTCGTTTATGGCTAAATTGCTAAATTTGGTTGACTTGCTGCGGCGTTGGTTGTTATCGCATCGATTTAGAATCGAAACGATTGATCGATGGTTTCAACCACAACAACAACAGCAACAACAACAACATTGGTTGCCGCTTCTGGCGCAACTTTCTCGCCAATAATGGAATTCTTAGTCAATGTAGACCCATTTACCAAGTTGCCGCTTACCCATCGATTTCCAGTCGATTTCCAATGCACTTCCAGCCGAGGGCTAATGTGCGGCTCTGTCGTCTAATGGACAGACGAATTTCTCCAATTTCAATTGGCCAATTGCCAATAGTGGCTAGCTGATTGTACCCTTCCCCAAAATGGCCCCGAAAACTGGTCGCTTTTCGGTCTTTCTCTGTGGCCGAATCCTTTCATCGCCAGGTTAATAAACACGGCACTTAAATAACCATTTAACTTCATTAGCTGAGCTAAAACTGTCTTTAGCCATTATATGATTTCTCAGACGGACTCTGCGAAAATGCAGCTCAAGGCCAGAAATCAGCTCATGACTAAGCCAACAATTTGAGGCGTTCTATTTGCATTCGATTTCGCATATTCGTATTTGAAATTTACCTGCATGTTAAATTGCTTAATTTCGAAGATTTTGCTTAATGAACTTATTGAGTTGAATTGATAAAAATGCGAGTAATAACATTTTGATTAACTTCTTAGCATTTGATTGATTGAAAGAAACTCTGTTAATAATAGCTGTGTATATAATACTATTATTATAATATGGATTTCTTAATAATATTATTAAGATTGCATTTTTTGTTAGTTTGTAATTAAGGCTTAAATGAAATCTAGACAAACGATAGAAAAACATTCCCAGTTAAGTGTTTCTACAATTATTAACAGCACAAATAGCATTAACATTAGATAAACTCAGGTCAAATCTTACTATAGATTGATTGTGTGCTTTTAAAAACAGCGACTAGACAATTTTCCCACCTGCAATGAACATTCTAAAAATCCCTCAGCAGCACAATTACTTTTAACATAGCTCTAACATTTGCAATTAACATTCCAGAGGCCATTAACAGTACGTAGCTTAAACATTTTGATGGGTTTCCAGTGGCCAGCTTAATTCTGGCTGATTGAAATTGAGTTTTTTGCCTGATACATAAAACTGGGAGACTGGAGAAAATGTTTTTTATTTGCAATTAACATTCTCCAAGTCGTTAACACCACAATTAACTTTAACATAGCTTTAACATTGCGATGGATACTCAAATCTCAATTCAAATGCGAGTCTAGAGTGAGTGTGTGTGTGAGTGTGTGTGTGTGTGTGTGAGTGTGTTGTGTGGACGGACAACAGAAGAGGTGAACAAAAAAAATGTGATGACAGACATTTGGACTGATTGACTGATGGGCATTAAGTAGCTGAAATTGCATAACATTCGCGAGCGGGCTAAAAGGCGCGACGAGGCCAAAAGGAAAGAAGACACCGATTACTTCTAGCATCCAAATGCTGACTTTGACTTTGACTTTGGGTTCGGCATCGGCATCGGCATCGCCTTTGTCTCTGTCTTGGTATTTATCATTGTTGCTGTTGTTGGGCTTCTTCTATGACTTGGCCTTAGCTTTTGTTTTGGCCATTTGGCTGGCATTGATGGGCTGCGTCTGATGTTTAATGCTAATCCCAATGTCTGTCAGTCAGTTGCCAGTTTACCAGCTGCACAGAGAAGCAGCAGGAGCAGCAGCAGAACAGTGAGAAGGTGGAAGAGAAGGAGCAGGAGAAGGAGGAGCTGTTGCTGCTGCAGGCCAAGTTATTGTTACTGTTACTGTTATGGTTGCTGCTGCTTCAGCTGCTGCCGCTGCTGCAGACGAAGATGAAGTTGGCATTGTTGGCAGCCTGGCAGCATCTCCATCTCCACCTCCAGCGAGTGGCAGTTTCATAAAGTGAGCAAACAAATGACAAGCTGTCTCCACTAGCTGCCTTTCGTCTCCTCTCCTCTTCTGTCCTCTTCTCCCCGCTCTTCTTCTCTACACAGAAAAAAAGTCAGGGATCCTGGTATAAAATCAATCCCAAACGGTTTCAAAACTTCGGTCATCTCGAATTTTCTTAAATCGAGCACAAAAAATTATGATTATTCAGTTCTCTTATTTCTCCATATTTTAATTATTAGTGACATCAAATGTCTTAGGTCTTTTTGACTATATATACATTTAAAGAAGACTAGCTAAAATCTAGAATTGCAAACTTGAATTCTAGAATGACTTTTTCTCTCTGTGTATCTTTTGCCTTCTCTTCTCTTGCTGCTCCTCCTTTTCGTTCTCTCAAATTCAATCAGAATTCGCTCTCAGGATGATCTGAAATTTTTCTCCGCCTTCGTCGCTTCTGCTGATCTTATTAGCTCTTTGCTTCGGTGACAATTTGTGAGGCAACGCATTGTTGTCAGCATTCCACACATACACACACACACACACACACACACACAGACACACACACATACATATATATACACAAGTATATCCGTTACTTTGGTTGTTAGACTCGCCGCTGTTGGCCATTTGTTCTTGTTCAAAATTGACCATAAAGTACAGCACAAATGTATGTGCATGGCCTTTGGCAATGACCACAGCAGCAGCAGCAACAACAACCAGCACAACAACAACAGCAACAATAAACAGTACAACATTGCGCCAAGTTCATGATGCGAATACTTTGACGTTGCTCACATTTGCCGCAAACTGTTGTAGTTGTTGCTGCTGTTGCAGTTGTTGCTGTGGTGTTGTTGTCATTATTATTATTGTTGTTGTTGTTCTTGTTGTTGCTGTTGCCGCACGCAATTTGGAATTTATTTGCACAATAATTGGCAAGCTGAATCAATAAACGCTCGCGGGCAGCTAAAAACAATAAATTAACAATTGCCACTTCGAAAAAATCATCATGATCATCATCATCAACATCATCATCATGATCATGATCACCTTGCAATGATCATGCTGATGACGATTGAGTGAAAAATGAGCCATAAGCGTAGCAAGAGAATAAACGAATACGCGGCGAAGCAGCAAAAAGGGAAATTGAATTTTATAAACGAAAACAATCGATAAATTTAAATCGATTTATATGAAGTGCTTAAATTCAGAATGGCTAGAGCATAAACTAGCAAAACAGCAGCTGCAATTAATTAAGGCTGCTTGGCCGTACCAAGTGAAATTTTATTCGATAAGTTATCGATAATCTGTTATCTACATTGGATGAAAAGTTACTATGTCGATTGCCATTTAATAATATTTTCAAATTGATAACGAGCAAATCCGTGACTACTGCTACTAATTTTAATCGCCCATTCGAAAATTGCTGCTTTTTATCGAAAAAAATAATTGATTAAGCATGAATGCAAACCACAAATTGCCAACTTTCCACGCGATCGATAATCGATAATAAATCAATTTGACAGCTATCAGAGATGCTTAAGATGATACTGCATGAAAAATCGTTGACAGCATTCGATTAAAGTGGAATCGGATTGGAGAAGGGGGCGCAGAAAGCGTCGGGGAGGAGGGAGAACTCAGATGATTGAAGCGATTAGCGAAGCGTTAACGTTAACTGCAACATGGCACTGCGAAAAAAAACTATAAAGATTTGCTATTCGCTATGCTGAGCGCGCAGAATGAAGAGCGTAGGGTGAGATGGAGAGACGAAGAAGAAGAAGTTAGAAAGCGGTGTGTAAAACAAAGCAAAATCTTTGCCAGCCGGAAATGGATGTATTCGAGGTGATAAACGAGATAAAAGTGCAGCTAAATAGCAAAAGCAATACAACAACAACAACAACAATTGTTAAATGAAGCAAAGCGCAACTGGCAAAAGAATGGTCAGCGAATTGTGGCAAGCCAAGATACAAGCTAGCGATACACACAATTTTGTGGCAGCAACAACTTCCTCATACCAACAGTGGCAGTGGCAGTGGCAGTGGCAGCAATAGAAAAGGCATTTGACAAGCGCAGGGAGTGGGGGAAGTCGAGGGGAGGGGCGGGGAGGGGTGTCAAGTGCTTGGCTTAATTAGTGCAGCATAGCAAGTGCGCAACAAGTTCGTGGCCTAAGTCATTGTTTATGTCTAACACAACAAGCAAGTTCGTAATCTAAGTTATTTAATAAAACAAGCAAGTTCGTTGCCTAAGTCTTTTTATTTGAATACATTCTCAGCTCGTTGTCTAAGTCATTTCGACTAACTGCTAGCTAAGTTCGTTGCCAAAGTCTTTTTGTTTATTAAGCAGACAAGTTCGTTGCCTAAGTCTTTTGATTTCGAAAATACACAAGTTCGTTGTCTAAGTCTTTATATTTATGGAATACAGAAGTTTGTTGTCTAAGTCTCAAGATTTGTACAAGATTATTTATAAAATGCACAAGTTCGTTGTCAAAGTCATTTCGACTAACCGCTAACTAAGTTCGTTGCCTAAGTCATTTTGTTCATTAAGTACACAAGTTCGTTGCCTAAGTCTTTCAATTTCTAAAATACACAAGTTCGTTGTCTAAGTCTTTATATTTGTAAGCGTCACAAGTTCGTTGCCTTGGTCATTTCCATCTAGAAGCTAATCAAGTTCGTTGCCCAAGTCTTTCGACAAGATTATTTATGAAATGCACAAGTTCGTTGCCTAAGTCTTTTGTTATGCACAAGTCATCAAAATATTGATGCAAAGTGGCAAAGTGTAGCGGCAACGCCCACAAGCCGCAGATTCCACAATCCACAATCCAGAGCCGTTAGCACCGTTAGCGCGCTGCCTTGAACAATAATCAACAATAAAAGAGGCGTGGCAGGGGGGAACGGGCGAATTAAAAATAGACATAGAAATTAATTGCAAAGGCATCGCGCGGCGCTGCCCGCCCGTTGTCGATGGGCGCGGCGCGAGTGCAACGCATTGCAACTGGGCAGCTTGGAGCAGCATGAAGATGCATCTTACAGCTGCATCAGATAATAAATTAGACAGCGAGTGAGAGAAGGACAGAGTGTGAGAGGGAAAGAGAAACTGCGCCGAAGACGCGCCCAGCTAAAGTTCTATTCAGTTCGCTCTCTGTGTGCAACTTGGGGCGTTGTTGGCTGAAAATAGTTGCCGCCTGCTTTTGTCTACTTCTACTATTTTGAAAGCGGCAATTCATTTTCGTTTTGTCAGCAGAGGCAGAGGCAGAGTCCAGAACAAGAAGAAGAAGAAGAAGAAGAAGAGCCGAGCTTAATTGTTGGTCAGTCGTCAACAGTTTAGGCGGCTTCAAAGCAAATCAAAAGCCAAGTTCAATGCTGGCCACGTTAAAGCATTGCTCGCATTACTCAATGTCATTGGTTGCTGCCAGCCGCCAACGCTGCCGCCAAAGCAAAAAGCTAGTCGGCTGCCTCGGACGCTGTTGTTGCTGCCACAGCTGCAACAGCAACAGCAACAACTGTTGCTGATCGTCAATTAGTTGGGCACCAAAGCCACTGACATTTATCTCAGCAGCAGCAGCAGCAGCAGCGCACGCAGCGCCCTAATTGTGAAGTATGGCCAACTTGCAACTGGCCAAGCTGCAACTGCTGCAACAGCCGCAATCATTGTCAGTCTGTGGCACAGTCAGTCACTCAGTCGCAGTCGCAGTCGCAGTCACAGTCACAGTCGCAGTTTGAGTGACTAATTGCCAGCTGATTGCAGTGCAATGGCGTGGCTTATAAATAGGCATAGTGCAACAGCGATTAGATGTGGCAGCAACAGCAACAGCAACTCTGTGGCAACAGCAACACTTCACTTTTCTGATCTGTTGCAACGCTCACTTTGATTTCAACGCGCTGAAATCAAAGTCAAGTTGAAAGCGGCTACAAAATCAAATTAAGCATAAGGTAAACAACTCAAGTGCAACTGCCACAACTATGACTCTGTGGCAAGTGCGAGAGTATCGACTTGCGGCACTTACCTTCAAGTGTTGCAGCTCCAAACGCGTCAACTGCAAGACAAAATAGAAAGAAAACGATTTGCAATTTGTTAGTCAAACTTTAAGCATTTGGTTAACTGACACAGTTTTCTTATTCAAATAATCGTGGCCAAATGATGAGAGAGCTGAACAGCCGTTGGAAAGCATATGAAAACATGCAGCGTCATGTCAGGACACGTCCAATTTACATTTATCAATCGACTTGACATCATTTCCAGCAAAAATATTATGAGAAAGAGTCAAAGCAACTTTCAGCTAAACATTTGTCAGACTCTATGAAAATGACTTGAAAAGTATTTAGGCTAAGTACAAAAAAATCGCATACAAAAATGATATTTATATTGATTGAATATGATATTAAATTTATGATATTTTAGTTAAGCTTTGTATACGATAAAAGATATCTTATTCTTTTCCCATTGCATTTCAAATATTGTTAGCTATATCCATCTGTATTCCCATTTCTTTTCTTTGTCATAATTTCAAATCTGTTAATTTTGGTATTTGATATATTCTGATAAGACTTCCTCTTAAGATAACTTGACACATTCATTAGTGTGCTGAAAAGCATTAAGCTTCGTTTTAAGCGCCAGCATCGTAGATCAGATGTTGAAGGCTTTTGAAAAACTTTTAATAAGTTGCAATGGCCTCCAGCTGAGCTGCTTTTCAGCTCTGCTTCTTCTTCTTCTTCTTCTTCTTATCGGCTGGCTTTCTTTATGTTTATAAGTGCAGCTATTTTGGGGCCATCTCTCAACGCTTGGCCTAAACAATGCGCCTTAATTATTAGTTATTCCCGAATCTGATCATAATAACAATCAGCTTTGAAGAGAAATGCACTTCTCAGTCAAACACGCAGCACAGCTGGGAGATGAGAGCAAGAGAGACAGGGACAGAGACAGAGACAGAGATATAGTGAGTGGGGGGGGGGGGAAGAGAGCAAGAGAGAACAAGTTTTCATTTTGATTTTTGTTTTGGTCAAAGATTTTCTTAATTCAGGCTACTTTTCTATCGCCTTGCTTTCCATCTTTCATTCTCATCATTTTTTTCTTACTTTTCCAAATATATATATATACTTTTTTTTGATCGCTAAGCCAATGATGAGCTGCAGCTGAAGAAGAGGAAGCAGACGAATTTTTCAAATGCATATTTGAGCTTATTTGGTGGTCAGCTGTTTGGAGTTGGAGCCACAACGTCATTGATCATGATCATTGAGATCATGATGCCGTTGTGTTTTGGCCGCTTCATTCTGGTTTGTTTTTGTGTTTTCAAGCAGCGGCAACAACATGTTCTTTGGCTTGTAAACGACCATGGAAAAGTTGCTGCGTAACGGTATCTACTACTCCGCAGCGAGCTCGTCTAATGGGTTATTGATATACGCGCCGGCTGCGGCGACTCTGAGCGAGGCAAGAAGAAGCTGAACAAGTAAGAGGCATGCCACGCCCCATACCGACCCCGGACAGGCAGGCAGGCAGGCAGTCCAGTCGAGGCCAGGCTAACAGGCAAGTGGCAAGTGGCCCACCTGGCCGGGTTGCCATTGTCGAGTCATCATTCAATCGCAGCGAGTGGAAAGTGCAAAAAGAAATTGCTGCGCCGCATGTGGCAAGGCAACCCACAAAATCGACGGATATAACAACATCACTATATGTGTATGTGTACACATATACAAATGTATATGGATTTGCATGCCAGCAATAACAACACGCTGAGTAATTAAACTAACAGCTACAACGTCAACAATTAAAACAAGTCGAGAGGAGTGAGGAGTGGGGAGAGAAAAGGAGACACGACATGAAAACTTTGTGACATGGACAGGCATTTGCTTGCCAGGGCTTCAACTTTAAAGAAAAGCTAGAAGAAAGAAAAAAATGGTCATAAAAAGCGCTCCATAATCAACAATCAGTGGCAGCAACAACCACAACAACAACATCGACAAATGTTTGCTTTCTATTTGATTGCGAACAAAAGACTTAAGACACAAACTTGGCCACAGCTAAGACGGCAGTTTCATTAAGCCATGCAAATGTGCAACGCCTGGCTGCCGCTGCCACAGTGGAGCAGTGCTGCCACAGTGTTGCCACAGTGCTGCCACAGTGCTGCCACAATGTGGTGCAGAGTGCTGCTGTGCTGCTGTGTGAAACGATGTCAGTTCACTGCAGTTGCTCCAATTTCCACAGCAAATTCTATGAAGCGCAGCAAAGACCGCAAGTGTAAAAGAGAGCACCACCATACACACACATTCGCACACTCCACAAACATACTTTACACACACACACACACACATTCGCATTTGCATACGCATAAAGTTTAATTAAAGTTGAGAAAATCCGACGCAGCTCATTAACTGGACTTTGTTGCGTATCAAATGAGCACACATACACACTTACACTTACACACACACACACACACAAATGTACTTCAGACGTCAACAAGTTTTGCTGGCCACGTCAAGTGCAATGATATCATTTTCAGTTCACAAAACGTGTCGACAAAACCAAAAAAAAAAAAGAAAAGAAGACACCCAATTTGAAAAGACACTCGAAATGGGAACACTTTCACAGCCAAGTGGAGGAAGAGGAAGTAAATAAAGTGCTGGAAGTGAACATGCTAATCCATCATGTTGAAAAACGCCCAAAAGCGGCAGTCTCTTCAGTCTTCAGAGTCTCTTTAGAGTCTTCAGAGTCTCGTCTTCATCAACGTTCAATCAAATTTCAAAACTGTGGGTGCTAATCAAGCTGAGAGTTCTGAAGAGAACGAAAGACTAAAGCTAGAAGACAGACGAAAAAGAAAAAAACAGAAGACTGTAGACTGTAGACTGCTGACTGCTGACTGCAGAGTTGTTAACAAGCAAGCGAACAATAGAAATTTTGTTAAGAAATCATCAACAATTCGAATTGGCCATAAAACAGCAGACCGAATGAAAGCGAGACAAAACTTGTAAATTAAAGAGAACTATTGTATGCCATTATATAGTATGATATCATAATTGTAGAGTCTGCACGAGAAACATGTTCAAGCGAAAGCCAGTGTCAGCCATTTAAGGTACTAAATAATTCCACAGACTACTTTCATTTTAAGATATATTCTTCGCTGTTTTGGGAGGCTGAATCTAATTTGTTGACCCAATTTCTGGCATTTTTTTGGGAAGAGATGAAGAAGAGGAGATCCATAATGGGAAATGGGCGAACAACGACAAAGTCCAAGTCGCATTTGGTTATAGCGTGTTATATAGAATGGAATGGAATTAAAGTTAGAGCGGTCAGTGGGGCGTGCTGTAAAAACAACAACAACAACAACAATAAAAAGAACCGTTGACTAGCATAGATACCAGCTATAGTAGGGGTATTCTATCAAAAGAAAACGAAAATATTTCAGCTGGAACGTGGAAAGTGCCAAATCATCATTATCATTATCATTATCATTATCATTATCATCAACGACAACAACAAGAATAACAATGAAAAGATTTCTGATCTTTCGACTAAATGCTGAATTGGAACAGTTGCAAAAAAAACAAAAAAATATAGAAACAAATCAGTGTTGAAAGACTTAAAGTGTGCACTCACTAGACACTCACTTGTGTATTCACTTGTATTCACACTCGTATCGCTGACCATTCAACAGTCACTTGAATTTGTCAGCGCGCGCTTTGAAGAGCGCCTTAAGAAATAGAGAGAGAGAGAATTAGAGAAGTGTTCAAGTGGCAGAAAAGCGGCGTGAAATTCCCCTCAATTTGTCTATTTATTTAGCCGAAACTGAGCAATTGTTATTATCGCATTTGCTGCGAATCAATTGTCGCACAACAGGTGCGGATTTCATTGGGTTTCGTTTGTGCAAAGTGCTTTAAACAGCTGCTCGAATCTGGGTCAAATGTATAGTATATAAAATGACTGCAAGATGGAGACAAGGCGACGAATAGACGGAGAGAGCGAGGGGGGAGCTCAGAAAACTGTGCCACAGCGCATTCAGTTACAACTGCCGCAGCGAAGCGGCACAAACCCGAAATGGGTGAGCAACTGATGCTCGAAATGTGAGACAGGATGAACAAGCACATCTTCTATTACCTCTATCTTCTACCCCCCTCCCTCCCCTCTTTCTCGCCCTCTCTGCTACTTCTTCTTCACCTCACACTTAAGCTTGGCTCTTTCTTTTAAGTAGTTGCTAACACATTGGACAAGTTCTTGGCAAAAAAAAAAAAGAACAAAAAAAATTGCACTCGACAAAGCGAACAACAACAACAAAAAAACTGGTGCAAAACAAAGTCTGGGAAAAGAATCTCAAGTAAGCAATAGAAGAAGAAGAAGAAGCATAAGGCACATTCCATATACCAAAATCAATAACTAATTAAAGTAAGACTTGAGTTTGAGTATTTTTTTTTATATTTATATATAGGAGAAGATCAGTTCATATCACTTATTAAGCTTACCTTAATAAATTGCACAGACTTTAGGGTTCCCAAAATGCTTCCCTCTTAATTTTTAGACATTTTCTTATATATGAAAAAAGAGTTGCTAAGGTGGAATCCTTAGTTTACCTAAATATTACCTTTGAAAAATGCATGACTAATGTTTTGAAACAAAAATAATATTATTATTTCAATTTAAAGAAGTTTAAATAGATCTTAAGCTACTCTTCAGTTAATCCCAGAGAATTCGTTGCTTTCCTCCTAGTTTAAAGACAACGTTTCGGCCGAATTGTTGCCCTTGTCTTTAGACTGTCATTCACATGTCTACGAACTTTTGTTGCTCTTGCTGTTGTTGTATCTATTCTAATCTAATGAAAATCGATTTCATCAATTTCCGCTACGAAAACTTGGCAACATGATTGCCACAAAAAGCAGGCAAATACATTGAGAAGTGGGCCAAGAAACAGCCACAACAGCAAACAGTTCGGCAGAAAAAGCTTTTAGCGCTCAACGTTTAGCTGAAGTTGTTGGCATCTCTTTTTTTGGTTAGTTGTTGTTGTTGGTGTTGTTGTTGTTGTTGTTGATGATGTTGTTGTTGTTGTGGCAGATTTGGGTCAGTTTCGTAGCAGCTCCCGACACGCACCGCTCGAAACGGTCCAGAAAATGGCGCCGACGGCCAGCAAAACGACGACAGATAACGACAGGGAAACTTCATTCATTTGCTGCACTTACGATGGTGGGAGGGGGGTTGAACGGGGGGTACGGTAAGAGTGAGGGGTTGTGGCAACTTAGTTTGCTTGAAATTTGCATGCTTTAATTAAATGTTGAGCAGCTAATGCAAATGCCGCTGCCCGTTGCCTGCTGTGCGGCAAGTTCGTTGCCTAAGTCTTTTGTTTGCTGCTGCTGTTTTTTTTTATATTTTTTTTTTGTGTAACATGCAACGTGTTTCGTTCTTCAGAACTGTTTAAGCCGGCTGGGCGGCTTCTTTATTTTTTTTACGATTCGATTATAAAACAACAAGTCATTTTTTATGCAACATTATTACGTTATTTCCGGGGCGGCGCAGTAGCCAACAAGAACGATGACGAAGACAACAAAAACTATAAACTTTAGTTTCAACAAAGTCAGCTAAAATTTTTTGGCTTCTGCCTGAGATGTGTCCAATGTGTGTGTGTGTGTGTGTGTGTGTGTGAGAAGCTATAAAAACTGACGCCGGCCTAAATGGCCACTGGATAGCTGCAGCACAGTGTGGCACACTGCGACGTGGCGTGGCGAGGGGTGAGGTGGGGTGGAATGGGGCAGAGCTTATTGGCTTCTTTGGGGGCTGCTGCTGCTGCTGCTGCGGTTGCTCTGCATTTGATTTTTTATATTTGTTTTTTTTTTGCTGCGTGCGCATTTTTTCTTTTTTCTTTTTGTATTTTTCTTGATTTTTTTTTTAATGCGTTTCTCATGCTTTGGCCCGTTGCTTTTTGCTGCTGTGCGCGTTGTGTGTGTGTGTGTGTGTGTGTCTCTTTTTTCTTACACTAAATGCTTTCCTAATGAATTGGGTGACCGGCAACGACGCTGGCGACGATGGCGGCCGGGTAATAACGGTTAATTGCGTTAATGACTTTAACAGAAAATATAAAGCGCAGGCATTAAAATAATAATAAAAAAAAGCTAAGAAAAAGAAAGAGAGGGAACAAAATAAAAGACTTAACTAAAAGTCAAGTCGAGCAACTAAAACACGACAGCAAACGAAGTGAGAGCGCATTAGATGTGTGTGAAAGAGATAGTAGAGAGAGAGTGGCTGCATTTTCCAATGAATTGAAAATGTCGCAAGTTGTGCAAAGTCAAGAATTGAATTGAAAGTTAGAGTATGGGTTACCGCACACACACTCAACACTCAACCCAAACACACGCACACACACTCACACACAAACAACCCATGCATAATTTGCACTCATTTATGTTGAATGCCTGGCATTTGGTCAAGCAGTTCGTTGCCTAAGTCTTTTGTTTAGCGCCTGCATATGAAATTGAACTGCAAACAAAAAGCTAAAAAAAAACGGGGAAAAAATAAACAAAACGGAAAATTCTAAAGTGCATGCTTATCGTGAGAATCAATTGAATTTTTCATAGTTACGATATTGTATGAATAATTTCAAAGAACATTTATATATATTTATTAATGCGCCATATAGGCTTAAAAATGCCTCATTATATTTTTCAGAAATCATTTCTTCATTTCGGTATGTAAAATATATAAAATATTAGAGAATTATTTCCAGTAATTTCGAATATTTTTAAATATCCTTAAAAGCGATTTTATGATATTAAAAAAAAAAAAATTAATGTACAGAAATAAAGTTTTGAGTATCCTTTTAGTTATATTTTGAGATCATATACGATATTTGTATGTGCATAACAACGGTATTCTATTTCTACCATTGAAATTGTTATGATATTTGTAATATTTGCAGCTGATCTTCAAAAACTACATGAGTTTATACCGATTTTTCTTTTTGGTTATTTATATTTTAGTTGATTATCATTTTGAATATCAATCATTAAATTATTATATTGATTATTTTGGACGTTTCTTAATTTTTTTCAGCACATCTTAAATTGAACGCATAAAAAAAGTGAAAAAAAATGCTTGGGAATTTATTGTCGCTGTTGTTGTTCTTGTTACTGGTTGTTGTTGTTGTTGCAGCACTTATGGAGTTCAGCTCTGAGTCTCACGGGAAATGTAAGTAAAGGAAATCTTACCTTCTTTGTATAGTTTATTGCACAATCAGTTAGATTACAGTTTGTTCTGTGTTGTAGTTTTTTGTTGTTGTTGTATTTCGAAGATTTGATTCGCTTTCTTTTAGTTTTGTTGTCGTAGCTTGCGAGAATCCTTTCGCGTTTATTTCTTTTCTTTTCTTGTTTTCTTTCGGTTTGTATATTTTTGTTGTGGCGGATGAACAGAAAAAAATGCTTGCACTTTCACACTTAAGACACTCGTGACGAAGGGGGAGGTGAGGCAGATGGAGTCAGAAGGAGTATCCGAATGCCACCAAATGTTGCAATGCTGCACACACTTTCAAGTTCACTAGGAGCACACTGAAGTCGTTGTTGCTCAACCAAAAAAAAAATAATTTATTATGTCCACGCTGATGTGCTGCAAATGCTGCGATTGCTGCTGCTGCTGCTGCGATTGCTGCGATTGCTGCTGCTGACTGAAACGGCGCTGTTAGCACTTCAATTGCATTACGCGCAATGGCTGGTGGGCCAGCGAGTGCGCCACTTTTATGCCTTTCCCAAAGGTCTCCACGCCGCAGAAGAAGAACCAGAGAAGAAGAGAGCGCACAAGAACAGCGGCAGAGAAAGCGACGTCGCGACGCGTCGCGTCTCGTCGTTAGCGTAAGAAAGTCAATGCAGCGACGCGTCGTCGCGGCAGCGATCGCAGTAGCAGCGACAGCGACAGCATTGCAAACGCACGAAGCAGAAGCGAAGAAAAGCGCGAACCCATTTCTACTTCTCACACACACACACACACACATACGCAGAAGTACGGTCGGGCAAGCGTTGCAGAACAAGAAAGAGTCCAAGCTGAGAACGAAAGAGCGCACTCTCCAAACTTACAGCAACTCTCCATGTGGAGACCTTGACTTAACAGCAAGCAGCACGGACAGCAGCAACAACATTAACAGCAGCTCGCACGCAGTGTTGTCCGCAATTCAAGGGCCAATTGAGCTAATTTGGAATTGTAGAGTTGTTGAAATATCCATAAATGAAGTTCACAATTATACAAAATTTTAAGCAAATCTCATTTTTGCTGTTAATATCTGAAATCTGTAAATTTACACAATTTATTTGTAATGAAACCAATAATAATAAATAATTGTTTAAGTCATACTCAACCGTATGGTATTTTTAAACACTGCAATTTTTTTAATTTGTCTTAACGATCTGCACTGGGCCAAAAACTTATCGTAATTCCTAATTTTTGTTTGAAGCATTGTGTTTTATCTACTGTTCATCTAAAGTTGTCCTATTTTATCGGAAAAACATTGTTTAGTTTAGAAACGGCTTTATATTAACAGTAATATAAGGTTCTCTGACAATGTAAAATAGCTTTGAAATTTGACTAATGAAAAATAGCTAAGCCTAGCTAAAAAATAGTTAAAATGGCAACTCTGCTCGTACGTAGCATTGAACTTGAACAACAGAGCGCCAACAGAGGCTGACACTCTCTTCTCCCCACTCTCTCACTCTCCACACATATGCTCGCCACACGAAAAAACGAGCGAAGAAACGAATGAAGAAACGAGTCATGGTGAGACAACGGCACCTGTTACAGCGCATCGATTTGCATGGCTACCGTTTTGGGTATTACGGTGGGTATTACGACGGGCGACAGAGGGGGGGTGGTGGGTACCCATTAGTAGGATTAGTAGCATAGCAGATCGCGCTCGTAATCGTAATCATGTCAGCATCTCTGTCTGAAGATCTTGATCTGCTATTGACTGATAAATATGCTAATGAATAATGCGCCGTCACAGCGGCAACTCTGGAATGTTGTGCAATCAGCGCGATGTCAGCATAATGATATATACTCGATGATCAAACATAAATCTCATGTTTGCCAGATCTATCAGCAGGAACTGATTGAATCTACTTAAGAACACTTCCTCTTTCGATTTGTTCTTGCATTTTTTAAATGCAAATTTATTATCATTCTATTTCTTTTTTTCTTGAGTATTATTATAATGATGGTAAAGTTTACCTTAAGAACTTTTACTCCTGCTGTGCGCTAGAAGAGATTTTCATATTATTAAGAACTTGCCATGGGAAGAAGTCGAAACTTGAGTAGGGTGGGGCGGGTGCTAACCACAGTTTACAGAGTGTAAGGCACGTTCTGAACCAACTCACTCAAGCTGCCTAAATTCCAACTATTCTAAATAGAAATGGGGGGAAAACAAACAAAGTTCTTCAAATGGTGATCGACAGTCTTCAACAGTCTTTTGCATAGAGAGCGAAGAATGCGTAAATAGTTCTTAGAAATATCGCATACACAATATATTTCCAATAAAGACATGTTTTTTAAAAATCGAAGTTATCTGGTTAAGATAATTTTGAAATGCCTTAAATTAATTTAAATCAAATTCAAGCTTAACAATATTGAAATGTTATTAAAATGATTTGATACGCCTTGCAAGTCCTATTATTAATTTGCGACTAATCGACTTTCGACATTCTATGGCAGATGTATGATATGTATCCCGGATTTAACCAAATTTGGCCAGGATATATGCAAATTATCATATTGGTTAAGATTTCTCAGCTCATCGTTCTGATCACGACTATATTTGTACCGAATTCCATGATAAAGATATAATAATCTTTGCAATTTCAGAGAGAATTGAATTTTGTACTCTCAAGGAAATCACCAAAGGAATCTTGAAAATGTTCAGTTAATTATTTTTTTGGAATTCGACATTGAAAAACTTGAACAGCCAGATGAAATACACATCTGGAATTATGCAGTACGCTTTATTTTTTTAAGGTTTTCTATAGGTTTTCTAATGTCTTCCGCAAAAAGAAAGTGGTCAAACTAGAGTTTATTTTGATATTTTGCCAATTAAAGAAAAGGGCGACAAATTTCGCATGCGTTACGTTAAAAAATCTACAAAAGAAGAAAAATGTGTAAGTGTATGTTAGTTTGTATGTGTGTCTGTGTGTACATATGTACATATATATATTTTAGTGCATGAGTATGTATTTGCATTATACATTAACGGAGCTGGCAACAACATAAATAAACTGGCAAGAAATAAAGAAAACAAACATTAAAGTAGCTGCCCGCTTGCTCAAACAAACGGCAACACCGCCTGTGACTGCAACGTCGACAGAGGCAGAGGCAGAGGCAGCGGCAGCGGCAGCGGCAGAGGCTGCGACGGCGACTGCGCACGTTGCTGAGTGTAATGAGAACTTAGGTACAAGTAAACTCTACGCAGTCGCAGGTCATTGCCATGCTGCTAACGGCGCTGCCAGCAGAATGTTATTAACAGCACGGCGACCTCAACAGACTGTAAGGCCTTAACATTGACGTCGCTGCTGACGTGTTGTAGAGTTGCCAGACAGACCGGACAGCTGTAAATGTAATCATAATTCATTAGAGCGGCATCAATTGAGGCAGCAACTTCAAATGAATTGCAGACTAAGCAGAGATGAAATTGGAATTGGAAAAGGAGACGGAGACGGAGCGGAGACGGAGACGAAGATAGAGACTTGAATGCAAACGACAATAATTAAGATTGGAACGAATGCTGTACGAGCAGTGCGCTGTTACAGTCAACGTCTCAGTCGCAGTCGCAGTCGCAGTCGGCGTCGCAGTCAAGTTGAAGCAGCCGCCGCGAAAGCGTAAAGAAATCACTTAAAATAAGAAAATTGCTTGACGCTTTTGGGTTCCGCTTACTTAAGTCTTTAGTATATTTTCTGTTGTACACCCCCGCTTGAATACAGCCCCCCTCACCCCCCACCCCTCTCCACACTCTATGTTCTATGTGACAGCTGCAAAGCACCGTTGCAGCTTGCAGCTCGCAGCTTGCAACATTGCAATGTCTCCATTGCAATTGCAATTGCTCTCGATTGCTGTAACTTTTCGGGCGCCGGGCAACAGCTACAGTTACGTGCAGCTAGAGATGGGCCCGTGTTGCGATATATTCACTCGGAGGAAGTGAGAGAAAGATTGGGATTTCAGACGGTACTTAAGACAAAGGAGGATATTGAGAGGAATTGTGTGAGACTGACAGTTCATCTTCATCTCACGCAGCTATCGCAAGCTTTAACAGTGAGTGCGGCCTCGTGTCACGCATCCTACTCACGTTATTTATTTATTATATCAACTAAGTACAGTTGACCAAAATTAATGCACAAATTAAATTTAAAAAAATCATGTAAAAAATTAAAAATTAAATTAAAATTTATATTATTATAAATTATATAAAAAAAGGTAATATGTATTGCCATCGAATCTCATTTAACCAAGAGCAATTTTTAGCCTGATCTTTCACAAACATATTACGAACATTTCGTGACACGCTCTCCTCACTGTACTCTGCATCGTGTCACGCTGCCATCGCTAGCTAAAATACATTAGTGCTTCCATTCCAGGCAGCTGTTACGAGTATGACAGACTTGGCTCACAGCTGACACATCGCTTTTGACCAGGTTGACACCGCACAACACACACATTTCAGTGTTGTTGTTGTTGTTGTTGTTGTTGCTGTTGTTGTTTTCTTTAGGTCTGTTCTAAATATTTGCAGCACAGCTTTTGGTCATGTCTTGGCGACAGCCTTTCTTTTCTGTTGAGTTTTGGCGTGGTCCTCATTTTGAATCGGATTGGGGTTTGGTTCGGGTTCGGGTTCAGATTCTAACTCTGATTCTGGTTCTGGTTCTGGTTCTGGTTTAAAGCCCGTTTTCGAGAAGCCGGCTTTTACTTTTCCTGCTATGACCAACTATAGTTTAGTTCATTTCAGTTGACTTTGGCTGTGTTCCGGTCGTCAGCTGTCCTACAGACGGAGATGGAAATAGAAACAGAGATGAAGATGGAAATGGAAATGGAAATGGAAGCAGAGATGGAGAAAAGTCCGCATAACCTTTCACTTCCCCTGGGCAAAATGTCTGTCGATCTGTTTTGTCTGTTTGTTTTGTTTTGTGATTCGATTTGATTGCTAGTTAATTAGTTGTTATCATACAAATATCCCCAGTTAATCATAGGGAGCACACATTAACCGTTAGCTTTCCAACAAGTTTTCGGTTTGTTAGCCCAAAAAAAAAAGCACAAAAAAATAAATAACTAAACCACAACAACAGGCCAAATAAATCGTTTCGGCCGGAAGTGGTTTAGACCGTCCAACTGATGATCTAAACAGTTGAACAGATTCTCAATACGAATAGCCTTCTGCCAGATTCGTGTATGGCCAAAATGAAACTCATAATAGCTTGGCCAAGTCAAAGTCACTCATTAAACCAATCTCACGAAACTCTCGAAGATCTCGGAATCTCTCTGAATGGAAGCTTCAGTTTAATATACCTGACAAAATTCGATTTATAAATTTACCTCGATCCTAAAAGAATTTTATCATATTTTTATTTATTTTTATATAACAATATTAATCATTTATAGCTGTAGAGAAATAAATCCTCTGTCTATAGTAACTCTAACTCTTTGTGTAGGTAATTTGTCTGTTGTTGTTTCCTATTATCGTCAAGGGAACCAATGTCGGAATGCTCTTTGAAGCACTAAAAATGTACATTAATTATGATGTGAAGGTGAAAATTGCATTGATTTTTTGATTTCAACTAATTTTTTAATTTAATCTATTTATTTAAAAATGGTCTTTCTAAAAACTGACGATTGCATGCGTTGAATTAGGTAAGATATCAGTACCAAATTCACCAGGCAGTATTTGGCTATTTTCAGAAAACAAACACAATTCAAAATAAATGCATTTTTTTTTTAACAAAAAGTATTTTGTAATTCTTAGAAGCAGTGCTTCAAAATTGATCTTTTAAGTTTGTTTAAAAAGAAGATGGAGAGAAGAGAGAAAAGAAGCAGATCTTATGTAAATTATACAGATATAAATTCCTGATCAATATTAACGATCGAGTCATTTTTTTCCAAGTATATTCGTTCATTTTACTATACTACTCATGCTAAGTTTTGTAGTCCAGATGTATCCTATAAAATGCATGAGGAACGGATTATAAAGTCGATAGCTTTTTCGCAGTTTCGAGCCAAAGGAATAAAAAGAAGATGAGTACAGGGTTCCTCACAGTTGGGTTGTCTCGCCCTTTTAACTAATAGTTTGCTCGAAGCAGATCAGAAGCCCGCACTTTAAATCTGAAGACAATGTTACAAGTAGCTAAAGGTGCTATTTATGTTCTGGGGAGTTAGCTAATGTGAGCTGCCGATGGACCTAACATTAGACTGTGTGTGTGTGTGTGTGTGTGTGTGTGTGTGTGTGTGTGTGTGTGTGTGTGTGTATGTGTGTGTGCTTGGGGAGCTGCTAAAATGCGGGTGCCTCTTTATGTATGACTTTCTCTCCCCCGCGACCACAAGTCTTATTTAATGCCTATCACTCTTTCTCTCTCTCTCTCTCTCTCTCTCTCTCTCTTGCTCTCTACGGGTCTATCTCAATGGGGCAGGGCAGCCCATCTGTTGTCATCAAGGCCCCATTTGCCGTCTGTGCCACTCAAAAGACTTGGCAGCAATTCGTTTGTCAGCCCCAAAGTCACGAGACAGAGTCAAAGTCAAAGTCAAAGACGAAGTCTAAGACGGAGTCTGGCACGGAGTCTGAGTCTGAGTCTTAGCCAGAGTCAGAGTCAGAGTCAGAGGCAGTGTTAGAGCCATTACCAACGCCACAACGCGGCTAATTAGCGCCTTAGATGCTTAGTGCGGCTAACAAGATGCGACGCCAACAGCGACGCCGACTGCAGCGTCAACGGCAGCGTCAGCAGAACGACACGTCGTGGTCATTTATTAAGGCTTCGTCTTCGTCTCTGGGCGCTGATTGCGCCGAGCTGTTTGGTGATTAACGAGGATTGCTCTGGCTTCATCCTGGACACACTGATAGAAAGAAATGCATTGCTCAATTTAATATTTTCCAAATTACATAATTCCTAAAAAAATCAACTATAAAACACTTTGATTGTAGTTTAAATTTGGATCATATTTTAAAAGCTTTAAAACTAAACTTAATTTTAAGCAAATTAAATTTATTTCCTATTACTCTTTTTTTATTTAATTCAACCTTTAATTAAAGATTTGGATAATAACATAAATAGAATAATAACTTAATTTAATAATATTAAATTTAATTTATTTATATGTTTAATATAAATATTATTTATCTATAAATAGTAATTTATTTAATTTACTTATTTATATGTTTAATATAAATATATATTGATAATATAATAAATATATATATACATGTGCTAAATGTTATTTATACTAAATTTAATAAACAAGTGTAACATTTTTTAATTTAATATGCTGTGATGGGGAAATTAAACTTAATTTTATGTTCATTTAAATATGTATGTTTCTGTTTATTTTACGTGAAGCTAGACTAGGCCTAAAAATATTGGAATCAAAGAGTTTACTTTTATTCTTCTTGTTTTCTCTCTGTGTAGCAGTTGGGAGTTTGTTTGGTACTCGCAGCTACAACTTGACTTTGACTTGCAGCTGAGCCTCGAGTTGAACTTGGCAGCCGCGTCCATTTAGTCTCTAATTAATTTTTCAACAATTCCCAGAGATTCTTGACATTTATCTTAATAATTTTTGGCAGCGCCTGTCGACAGCTGGCAGCGCAGCCTGCAGAGGAGGCGTGGCATTTGCATTTTGCCAATTTCAATGCTAGCGAACTGTTCGACAGCGACAGCAGCAACGACATGCGACTCGCACATCGATCATCATTTGCGGCACGAGAGAAGACAGAGAAAAGGAGACAATAAAAAAAAAAGAAAAAAAAAAAAAGTGAAATGCCTTGCAACGTGTTGTGGCGTGTAGCGAAACGATGCGGCACCGCCGGTCACACAATCGCTGGAATTCTGATTTTCTCGCTGTCCGCTGTCCGCTGTTCACTGTCCCCGGTCCCCGGTCCATGATCCGCCCAACTGTCCCCCCGGAGCTGCCTCCAATGTTGTCGTTGCCTGATGATGATGAACGTCTTCTTCCATCTTCCATCGTGTCCATCGTTGTTGTTGGGCATTAGAATTAAGCTGTAACTTTGCATCGAAATTAAATTTATAGCTCCAGCAGCAACTGGCAGCAAGCAACAACAAAAACAACAAAAACAACAATAGCAACAACAAAACTCTCAGCCATTAGATATAAAGCTGTAAAAATAAAAGAAATTCTTCGCGTTGTCGAATCTTTAATACACTGACAGACCAACTCTGTACACTGTTGTCGATAAAATTATATAGCTGTAGACATTAAAATATAAACATTTATTTATTAATTTATACCACAAAATTCAATTTTTTAGCTGAAAGCTAGCTTATTTTTTTAATGATAGAGCTGATTTCATAATATTTTTGGATAATTTAAATAACATAATATTAGAAATTAAACTAAAAATATTTATTTATCTACTTGTACTTTATTGGCTTCATATATTATTTATTTTTTTTGCTGATAGCTAACACAATTTTTGGTTTTATATTTTCGGATTTATATACATATATCAATAGTACATTAAATACTCAACAAAATAGATTTGAATTATATTAATCATATAGTAGATTTATAGATTGGTATATTTGTTAAGATTTTTATCAAACTATGAAAGTCATTCAAGTTGCATTTTTATTTACTATCAATAGGATTGAGAATATATATTGCCTATGTGTACACATATGATCATATAATGGACACATATTTCTTGACAAAATGATGCTACAGTCGGTCAGAAAAATAAGTAACAGCTAAGCATGAGAAACAAATCAGCAAGATACTCGCGGTTATAATAACTGAAGCGGACGAGACATTACCTTAAAACAGGAACAAGAGAGGGAGGAGGGGACATGGCCGAGAGCGGGTGGGACAGAGATGATGACAGCAGTCGTCAGACGTTAACGTTCACATGTGAAAGTTGTACGAAAACAAGAAAAATTATTGAGTAAAAACAGAAAACAAAACAAGAAAAAAACAAAATAAAAATAAAAATAACGAAACAGAAAACAGTAGAAAAATAAAAAACGCGCCTGCCGATGCCCATCTCGGAGATCATGCCATGTGCTGGTTGTTATATGTAATGTCTGGATAATGATGATGGCACTATCAGTCCGATATGCATGACCCAAATTGGTTATGGCCAACAGCTGTAGAGAGTTAGTTCGTCTAGCTAAATAGGGTCCATTAAAAGTCCTCTTAGATCCTGTTGCTCAGATTGCAAAGTAAATCTGTTAAGCGCATGTTACGTTAATGTTAGTCTTCAAAGAAAATGTTAGTAAGAGAATTTGGCTTACAGCTGTTAAACAAAATACAACTGCTGGGCAGTTCTCATTAGCAGTATGGACCTAATATGCTTTTAACAGAGATTCACTTTTAATTCAAGTATTTAAAGTAAATCCCTGATCGTGAGAACGAATAACATTTGCCAATAGCTCTTTAGCAGATTTATTAAACAGTTCTCATATTATCAATATTTATTTTATTTTAACTTTATTTTGAAACAATGGGGTTATATAATTCATATGAATTTTAGAAATAAATTGACAAAATAAAATAAATGTTTCATTCTTGAGAAATGGAGTTGATAATAGACTTCATACTCGTATTATAATTTTAAATGATATGTGTAGAATCTCTTGGCAAAGTTATTTCTTAGCTATAACACTCTAAATGTAATCCCATTAATTTTTCTATTGAAGTATTAATTAAGTTCCCGGATTTTGGGTTAGTGAAACAAACAGACTGAGTTTGAGCTTGGTTTAAATATTGCTTAAGTGCTATTGTTTCAGTCAATTTGGGCAATTTGATCTGTTGGGTTTCACCTCACATTTTGGCCATGGCTAAGACTGAACACTTTTGGCCTTTGTCCAAGTGTAATTTGCATTATGTTCTAGTTTCCATTTAAGTCAATACTTGCTTTTGATTGTTTTTTTTTTGGTGTGGAATTTTCTATTTATTTTTAGTTTGTAAAAGAATGAAGAGAGGAGGAAGATGGAGATGGAAAAGAAGAAATGAACTCAAAAATTCTACAAACTGTGCAAAGTTTGCTCGTCATTCTGGGACCGTTAGTTGGCCATATAAATAACATATTTGGGCTGAACTTGTCAGGGAGCTCGCTGTTAGTGGGACAAGAGGGCGGGAAGCAAATAGCGGAAGAGCAAACAAAAGACTTAGGCAACGAACGCGGCGCGAGGCAAGACGGATGCGTTGAAGTCGAGATTGCGGCATCTTTAGAAATAATTATCGCCTATGTCCATATTGTTCTAACGTGAAAGTAAAAACCGTTAAGAATTAATAACTATACAAAAGTCGTTTGGCCAAAAAGTTTCGGCAAAAACTTAAACCACAACAACAACAACAATGAGGAAGGGGTAACAAAATTTATAAAAAGTAAACTTTTTCTTTTACTGGGTCAACATTTTGTTGTTGTTGTTTTTGTTGTTGACTATGGTTTGTTATTGTTGTTGTTTCTAATTCTGTTGTTTGGTTTCGCTTACAACCGAAAAACAACAACAATGACAAAGAAAACGCCGTTCGTAAAAGAACTTTGCTTTAATTTGAGTTGAGTTGAAGGCATCAAAATGCCATAAAAATGAGAAATAATAAAACCACTTGAAGATTTATTGCGATTATCAATATGAAAGTGATACGCGACCCAGAGACCCACAGAGCACGCCCACATCCCAGACACCTAAAATGCTGAAAGAAATGATGGAAGAAAAAAGAAATGCTAATGCTAATTAATTGCCGAATCCATAGGGTCTGTGGAGGCGTCTCCCCAACAAATGTTATGAGTCAGCTTCTAATGATCATAATAATTAAATTGGTTCACCGAATCAACGATGAAAGCTTTTACTTTGATTGATCATTCATCATCCATGGAAGCATTTATTCATTTCAATTTGAATACCGTTCAGAGCTGGGAGGTCTCCATATCATAGTATATAAATAAATACATATACGTATATAGATATGTACATATATAGTTAATACTCATTATAATAATCATAGAATTGTCACTCATTTTACTGTCATAAGCTGTAATCTTCCAGACGCGATCACATTCTCCGAGCTCGTCTGTCCAGTTAGTGGACAGTACTGTTGGCATCATTATCGCTTTGCGAGCCACCAGTATCATTAGCATTATCATCATTAGCATTAGCATTAGCATTAGCTGAGCAAACTAAACACAGCGAAACACACAAAACAACACGACAACGGCGCAAAAAACAACTGTAAAGCTTCACAAACACAGATATAGATACAGATTCAGATACAGATAGAGATACAGCTAAATTTCAAGCTACAGATACTCAGATACTATTTCTATGAATGAAAAT
This sequence comes from Drosophila rellima, assembly GCA_035043635.1. Classification (NCBI taxonomy): domain Eukaryota; kingdom Metazoa; phylum Arthropoda; class Insecta; order Diptera; family Drosophilidae; genus Drosophila; species Drosophila rellima. The sequence continues at coordinate 4,411,158 of JAWNMV010000134.1, read as the reverse complement.
AGCAGACATTGACTCGCCACTTGACAATTCTTCTCAGTCTTTTCTAACCGATAACTGTAGCATACGAAATACTTCATTAGTTAGCATGGTGTTATGTCTTTGAGAGAAGTGCAGTTGTGAATCCATCAAGTTCTTATGTAATAACCATAATTAGAATGGACAGAGTGTTTCTTTCTTATTATACACATTTGCTAAAGTTACAGCATCAAGATATCTTCAAGAATATCACTGAATGTAATTTGGCGACATTTTTAAAAAATATTATTGTCACACAAGTCCCGAAGCTCGCAATACTTCTTTTCCTGAATCATTGCTGTGAGACAACTTTTTTATAAAAAAAATTATTTATTTATAATAATTAATAATATTAATAATAATTAATTATTAGCATTAGCATTAGCATTAGCATTAGCATTAGCATTAGCATTAGCATTAGCATTAGCATTAGCATTAGCATTAGCATTAGCATTAGCATTAGCATTAGCATTAGCATTAGCATTAGCATTAGCATTAGCATTAGCATTAGCATTAGCATTAGCATTAGCATTAGCATTAGCATTAGCATTAGCATTAGCATTAGCATTAGCATTAGCATTAGCATTAGCATTAGCATTAGCATTAGCATTAGCATTAGCATTAGCATTAGCATTAGCATTAGCATTAGCATTAGCATTAGCATTAGCATTAGCATTAGCATTAGCATTAGCATTAGCATTAGCATTAGCATTAGCATTAGCATTAGCATTAGCATTAGCATTAGCATTAGCATTAGCATTAGCATTAGCATTAGCATTAGCATTAGCATTAGCATTAGCATTAGCATTAGCATTAGCATTAGCATTAGCATTAGCATTAGCATTAGCATTAGCATTAGCATTAGCATTAGCATTAGCATTAGCATTAGCATTAGCATTAGCATTAGCATTAGCATTAGCATTAGCATTAGCATTAGCATTAGCATTAGCATTAGCATTAGCATTAGCATTAGCATTAGCATTAGCATTAGCATTAGCATTAGCATTAGCATTAGCATTAGCATTAGCATTAGCATTAGCATTAGCATTAGCATTAGCATTAGCATTAGCATTAGCATTAGCATTAGCATTAGCATTAGCATTAGCATTAGCATTAGCATTAGCATTAGCATTAGCATTAGCATTAGCATTAGCATTAGCATTAGCATTAGCATTAGCATTAGCATTAGCATTAGCATTAGCATTAGCATTAGCATTAGCATTAGCATTAGCATTAGCATTAGCATTAGCATTAGCATTAGCATTAGCATTAGCATTAGCATTAGCATTAGCATTAGCATTAGCATTAGCATTAGCATTAGCATTAGCATTAGCATTAGCATTAGCATTAGCATTAGCATTAGCATTAGCATTAGCATTAGCATTAGCATTAGCATTAGCATTAGCATTAGCATTAGCATTAGCATTAGCATTAGCATTAGCATTAGCATTAGCACTAGCATTAGCATTAGCATTAGCATTAGCATTAGCATTAGCATTAGCATTAGCATTAGCATTAGCATTAGCATTAGCAATAGCATTAGCATTAGCATTAGCATTAGCATTAGCATTAGCATTAGCATTAGCATTAGCTAAATTTGTATCAGAATTATCATTACATTATCAATTTGAACAGGAAAATAGCATATTTCACATGATTGCTTTATCCATCTAAGTCTATCCACTTTAAGCCTATCTTTCTCCAACAGATCATCTATGCTTAAACAGATTATCAGTATATTCGCAGCTTATCCCCAAATGTGTGTTAAACTGAAGGTCATTCTTAATCTTGAGCCTAATTTACAAATACACAGCAGTCTCCCACACTCCAGCCATGTCGCCATGTCTCCTGCCCGCCCGCTCAATTGAACAGCAATTGCAATAGCCAAATAGCCATTTAGGCCAACATACTCGTAATATGCCATAAAAAAAGTAGGAGGCAGAAAGATGGGGAAAAAAAAGAGCCGAAAAGCAATGCTGACAGTTGACCAGGCGAACAATTGACCGATTTCCATGGCCTGCTCCTGGGCCATGGTTGTCTGATAAATAAATGAGACATTGGCCAACACCAAAAGCAACAGCAGCAACAGCAGCAGCAGCAGCAGCAACATTGCTCCTAGTGGTAGTCACTGACCTAGAATGCAGCTTTAGCTTTTACTGTTGTCTCTGCCCGTTCCGTTGCTGTTCTGCAAGCTGTCGTTGCTCTGGCTCTTGCTCTTGCTCTTGGTCTTGGTCTTCTGCTTCTTCTTATACCACTACTTCTTGATGTCGTTCTCTTCTCGGCTTTATGTGTCGCCGTCGCTTGCAGCGGTTTGGGATTCTGGCGATCGCGTTCATGACTTTGGTTACCAATACCGTTTGCTGGCAACTTCAGCGCCAACTTATTAGCATAATCTCAGCTAGTTGGCATCGCTGTCGACGTCGACGCCGCTGTTGCAGTCGGCGTCGACTCTCATTATACTTGGCTTGCCTAGCTGACTGACTTGGCACTAAGACTGCAATGGGGGACTAAAACTGACTCTTAGACTAAAACTGAGACTGAGACTGGCATTGGTAGTGGCACCTCATCATCGGCGGCATCAATTCGCCGCTTGATGCATCGCCAGTCAGCGTGTGAAGCAACCCGGCCAAGACCAGTCAAAGCCAAGTCAGCTTGCTCTGCGTTTGCTCTTGCATGTTTAGCATTCCAGCTGCAGCCGCACAGAAATAGAAATGGAAACAGAAACAGCAACAGCAACAGCAACAGCAACAGCAACAACAACAACAACAGAGACAGAGACAGAAATAGATACAGTTGAACTTCTCTATGGTGAATTTAGAAAATAAATAAATATTACAAAAGTTATTTCTTCTCAGTATAAAAACATAATTTACAAAAAAAATGGTATTCGAACCTACATATAAAGTTAAAAATATTAATTGAAATTTGATAAATATATTGATAATTATGATTTGGTAAATAATTTTAAGTCATGTTTTAATGTAGTGACTAATGCACATACATATGTAGATAAGATACTTCTACACCTTGAGAATATTCAGTAAAGAAGCAAAAATCAGTAACACACAACGGATTTAAAATTCTAAATAAATTGATTGGAATTCTTACGAACTAAAAAAAAAATAAACATAAATACAAACAAAAACAAATTTTATTAGGATTTATTTAGAATGTGAAATTAACAATTAAATTATATTAAAAATATATATTTTTTATATATTATATTTTTATACGTAACTAAAATGAAAGAAAACTGATACATAATGAATAAATAGGCGAAGAGAATCTAATCTAAACTCAAGCTAAGAGTTATTTAAAATATATTAATAAATGGCAGAATAGCTTTAAAATTGATTTCAAGCAAATTCATTACAAGGAAGTTCAACTGTAGACTCTGGTTGGGAGGGGCTAAGAGGGAGACTGCGCATGAAATTCAGATTTTGGTTTGTCTTAGAAAAAATTAGAAGAGAGCGCGCGGCCTCGAAGTCAACCTCCGTCTCAGACTCGGGTTCGGATTCGGATTCTGACTCAGACTCAGACTCAGAGTCAGACTCAGACTCAACTCTTGCCTATTTGCCATTCCCATTCGGATTTGTATTTGTATTTGTATTGGCATAATTTCAGTCTATCTCTGTCTGTGTTTGTGTGTGTGTGTGCTTGTGTGTGTGTTTGTGTGTGAGCCATAACGGCATTTATAACCTTTTCATTAGCTTTTTGATTTGAAACTCAAATCTGCCTTACGGTGTGTCTCTGCCAACGTCTTCAACTCCAGTTCTATTTCAGCTCCAGCTTCAGCTCCAGCTCAAACTCGTAACTTTAGACGGTAGTCTGGAACTGCTGTTTCCCCTCCTCTTTCCCTCCAACTTGGCTTTTCAGCCGTCCGCTGTTTACGCGCATAATTTGGGCATTGCGAGTTTTATTCTTTTCTGCTGCTTTTGGTCTGCACATTTTGGCAGGCCATCAGCTGGCTGGGATTGGGATTGGGATTGGGTTTTGGCATTCCATTCCGGCCAGTTATTCAACTGCCTCTTCTTGGCCATGTTTAGTCGCGTCCAATATTGAATGAACGAACGTTTGTTTGGCCAACTCATTTGCGTTTTCTATTTGCCCAGTTTTGGGCAAATAATTCCTGATTGAGTTCACTGATTACTCCTCGAGCTCTTGTTGACACGAGCTGAACTCATTACTGTCATTGCGAATATGCGAATATGCGAATATCGATAACTTATCGAGAACTCGTTCTTCTTATTTATTGATTTTCATTATTTCTTTTTTTTAAGTCACGGTCCTTGGGAAAGTTTATGGTATCTCTTAGTATAGCAAACTTCAATTTAATTGTTCATTTCTTTTTAATATTTTCTTTATTATGGAATCTCTTTGTGGCGTCGAGTTCGGCTTAGATAGGAACATAAGCTCATGATAGCATATGAATTCGGTTAGGAGCTCGTCTACCTGGGGGATCGCAGTCATTCGACTTCATAGAGAAGCCGACGGTGAAGATTTCACTGGCCAACGAAAATGAAAACGAAATTATTTTCACAATTAAAGCAATTAAACGCGAAATAAATTGTGTTTTAAGATGCAGTCCAACAACAATACTTCACCCCCCCCCCCCTCCTCTTAACACTCTTTGGCCACTTCCCCCCCAATTGTCTCTACGAATCTCCCCTGACGGCCTACAGGTGCCTAGGAAGAATGTGATCAAAGCGGAAAACAAGTAATGATCTACGCACTTTTCATTACCCATGTCCGACCCTCGTCGTTGTTGTTGTTATTGTTGTTATTGTTGTGGTTCTTTTTGTTGGTGTGGTTGTTGTCGTCGTCATGTGTCCCTGTCCTCTGTCTGTCATCTTCATCAAATGCCTAACACTATCTGTAGAGTCTTATTGGCTATATCATCCTGCTTGCTACACTTTACTAATAATGCATTTTTAACTTACTAGATTTTCTGAATTGCTCTTTAAACTTTTTTAAATATTTGAAAGTAGATGTTTTTTTATACTTTCTTTAAAATTGAGAGGTGGTACCTATTGGGGGCAAGACTATTACAGATAATCTATCTATTCTTAATACCTCTAACAGTGAGAGTAACTCAAACCCAAATTTAACTATAATAACAAGTTTCTGTTAAATAATCGGAATCAGAAACTTATAAGCTTATTTTGAATTCGGGATTCAGGATGTCTAATATACTAAGCCCAGTTTTTTTATTAATGTCTAGTTTCGGTTTCAGTTAGCTAACTTTATGCAAACTTTAGACAGAAAAAAGAAGTATAGAAACTTTTAAATTTTAAAATATTTTATTGAGCTTGAATGTAAGGAAATGTAAAAGAAATATACTTAAATAATGATTACTAGAGTTAGAGTATTTAATTGGAGGTATTGCGCTTCTTATGAGGTGCATTGTAGACTTTGTGGCATTGAAGCGAAATTTCACTTCGAGGAAAAGGCACAAAAGTCGCAACTGAACCAAACGCAACTCAACTCAACTGAAATAAAGTGAAGTGAAGTGGAGTGAAGTTAACTAAACTGGACGGACTACGGTCTCTCTGTGTCTATTATCTTTCTTTAGACAGACTTCTTTGGACATTAGATTTGGCCTTTCTTTCTCTCTTTCTATCTTTCGTTTTTAACAATTTTCGTGTTAACTTGATTTTATTTTAATGTCGTCCCAAGTAGCCAAGTTAAGCAGACGCATATGTCTGGCCAGCAACGAGTACTCACATTTTTAGACATCGAGTTTTGTATTTGGTATTTGGTATTTTGTAGTTGGAGTTATGGGTTTCAGTTTGAATTTCGTAGTTTTTTATTATTTTGGTTTTGGGTTTGTTTTTGAAGCTACACGTGTCGCACGTCTGCTTTCTTGTCATGGTCATCGCAGCTCATTGAATCTAATGGGTTTTACTTTCATTACAGTTTTGATAAATGTGTGAGTAGTTATGTGTGTCTCTGCCGTTGATTTCACTCGCTTCTCCAGCGACAATTTATCCATCACATGAGGTGCAAGTGATAGAAATCTACTCATCCATCTGTTCGTTTTCTTTTTTTTAATTTTTAACCTATTCAATTCAAAATAAGACTCTAGCTTTGGTAAGTTTAAAAAAATATTACAAAAAAAGACAGTTCCCAGTTCTCTATCTAATCTTTAACCTGTTCTCAACTGCATTCCTCTTCAGGCTCTTGGTAAGTAAGTTATTCTATTAGTTCCCAGTTTGATATAGAATTCGAATCCAGCTCTTTTTCCCTGCCTTATTCACTATTCAATTTATTCATTTGAAATTCTAAACATGTTATCGTTTATTATTCAGCTTTATGAATACTCCAGTAACATTGCCCCTGATCCCTTCCATTGAGCTGACCAATAAATGCATAGAGAGTCCAAACTGCAGCTCTTCTTTAGACCCAACAACTGGTTTAATAGGTGAAAGTGCTAAGCCGAAGACAAATGACTTTGGTTTTAATTTCAGCATAAAAAGGGTGTCTTTGTTTAAATTCGATAGGCGTCTCTATGTAAAACACTTTTATCTATTTAGAATATCTATAAAGTAGCTTAACAATTGATGCGCCAGCTCACTTAATGTTCTGTAAAATCTCTCTTTATTAAACGATCGCTCTGAAATTTTCAGAACGCCGAGGTAATTTATGAATCTTGAGTTTGATTTAAATGATTGGGATTGAAGAAGAATTTTTCTTGAAAGCATTCAATATTCAACAGAAGTCAAGATATTGAACTAATAATTAAGAGCGACTAAGTAAAGATAACCCAACCTTATCCAGAGCAAATCGAATGAATTTAGGCCTAAGAATATGCAATCTCTCGATCTTACCTCTGAATGTAGAACATGAAATTGCACTCGGGTTCTTTTTAAGTAATTCATTTGCCTGATTTTAATTGTAATTGTAATTCTGGTTTTTAATTTGAATCCGCTTCTAGTTGGAGTTCCATTTGTATTTTGAGTTTCAATGTATTTCATTCATGTGGCTTGTAATGCGCTCTAAGTAATCGTAATGGTTGCGGACACCATCCGTGGCACCGGATATGCGGCAAGAGGGACAGAGCAACAATAAATTTCCAAGCGGCAGCAGAAAGAAGCAGAGAGAAGCAGAAAGAAGCTGAACAAGAAGAAGAAAAAGGAGAAGCAGAAAGTGAGAACAGTTATGTAGTGTAACTGATGCCGTTAGATAGCATTTTCCAGATACAAACAGCAAGAACAAAAGAGCCCAAACTCCCCAGACCAAAGACCCACAGACTGAGACACAGATGTACATAGCCAGATACAAAACCATACTTTGGATGAAGACACAAAAAGCCAAACGAAGCAAAACGTTAAACAAAAAACAAAAGCAACTAAAAATACGAAAAACTAAAAAGAGCCCTAAAACCATCGGAAAATGTCCAAGATTCTGGGCTCTGTGGCGAAAAAACTTTCTTTGGCCATTAAAATGAGAAAAAAAACGAACGAAAATGATTCTAAAAGCAGTTTTTTTGTTTCCTTTGCATTTCTTGGTTTTGTCGCCGTTGGCGGGCTCAGCATCTTTGACTTTGGCCCTGGCGAAAAACGGCTGTGAAAAATAGTTTTCGATTTTCGTTATGGTTTTTCCACAGTTTCGATTGATGTCTGAGGGGCTCACGTTTCTGGGTTTTTGGTTTCAATACCCTGTGAAATGGGCCAATTGCTAAAAGCGGTGTGACACTGCAAGTTCTGTTGATTGTCACATATTACAAACATAAATAATACTAAAGTTATTCGAGAACTCAACATTGGAAATCTGCAGCTTGAGTTTACACTTTAGTTTATTAAATTTTTAAATAACTTTTTTAACTATCCTATAAATTGCACAACAAATATAAATATGAAAACTGTTGAAGAACCGAAGAAAGAGGACAAAATCCCTTTCCCGAATATTTTGTGATTTGTGCAATTCATTATAAATATTATTTTTGTTTACTTAACAAAAATCGAATACTTTAAAATGTTATTTTAATACATTGTATAAATTCAGTCAATCTGAAGCGATTTATACAGTATTTACATTAAATCATATTTGATCCCCAAAGGTCCAAAAGCCTTTTTATAAATATCAAAATGTTAATAAAATAAACTTATAGAAAACTTAGAAAATTCAATTATTTAGCTAAAAATAATATATATCAGAACTGCTTACAGGGTATCTGCTAGTCGCGCCAGGCTGAACATCTTCAGCTCATTTGCGCATTCCAGCACAGGCATTTTCCCAACACAGAATGAGCACAAGCTGAAGTCGAGACGAAACTTGAGCCTGAAATAAATATGAAGCTGAAGAGGAAGCTGAAGAGGAAGAGGAAGCTGAAGCTGAAGTCGAAGCCTGTGTGACCGAATCTGTGGCAGATCATCTGCCTGTGTGGCAGAAAAAAACGCCTCTAGGATTTGATTGCTCGTCGGAAGGAAAGTGATTTCTGGTAATTGATGGTCAGTGAAAGCCAAAATTTCTTAGCCAAAGACATGAAGTTAATATGTCAAATGGACAAGACTTCTATATACATGTATGTATGTATATACCCTATAGGATCTTTTAAGTTTAAATATTGTTTATTTGATCTTTGGGTTTTTCTGAGTTTTTCCCCATACTGGCAACTGATGTAGTTTAAACTTGTTTCTTCTTTTCAGTCTACAACTGTAAGTTAATATGCATTTAAATATTAATGTATTTATAAGTGTATTTGTCAATGTTTAATTAACTTTGCAGTTCTAAATTAAATTATTAAATAAAATAAAAAAAATAAATATTATAATTAACTGCAACTGTTGCTTTTGCTGGTGACGAAAAAAAAACACAATAATTTGGCTTTCGATTCGATGCAAGTTGCATGAGGAGAAAGAGGAAACGCAGCGAAGCAAGAAAATCCATGGAACGTGCTGTGACAATTGACAGTTAGATGCGTTCGGTGCAGTTATGTGGCAGTTGCAACTGCAACAGCAACTGCAACAGCAACTGCAACTGCAACTGCAACAATAACAATAAGAACAACAGCAATTTATGATGTCAGATACATAGGAGTATGCATATACATACATACATATGTACATATGTACATATATCAAAGCAGATAGACTTGTTATTACGAATGTATCTGTAGCTTGGCATCAACTTTGCCTAACATTCTGTGGCAATTTTCGAAGGCCTTGACTCGAAACCGCGCTATCTGCGATTAACAACAACAACACCAGCGACAACAACAATGAGAACAACAATAGCTAAAGACATTGTGACATCTGCGAAGCATGAAGATGAACATTCCCAACACACGAATCTGTCGTATGATTTTCCATGTGTTTATTAACTGTTAGAGTTAACTAACTAAATCGGAGCTAAAGAAGTAACTATAGCAGAAATGAATTACTCTATATGTACATATGTATGTACATATCATATACTAAACATGGTATTACCGATTAAACAGGGCAAGGTTCTGGAACCAATTCCATTGTTCCGCCGATCAAATCCCAAGACAAATCGTACTAAAGTACAAAAGTGGCATGAGAGATGCAGAAGAGAAGCTGTGGAGCATCGCAAGAGAAGCTAATGAGAAGTTGTAGGGGAGCAAAAGAGAAGCAACAGATAAGCAGAGGAATAGCTTAATGGAATCTGAAGAGAAACATTTGAGATGAAAAGAAGAAATTAAGGAGAAGGCGGGAAGAAACGAAAGAGAAGCAAAAGAGAAGTTGATCAGTGGATAAATTAGAAGACAAATAGGAGTAGAAGAAGAAGTCAAATAGGAGAAGTGGAAGAGAAGTAAAAGAGATGTGGATAAATGAGAAAAAATATAGGAGTAGAAGATGAAGAGTAGTAGGAGAAGTGGAAGAGAAGTAAAAGAGAAGTTGATAAATGAAAAAAAATATAGGAATAGAAGATGAAGAGGAGGAGTAGAGAGAAGTGGAATAAGAGTAAAAGAGAAGTTGATCAGTGGTTAAATAAAAATAAGGAGAAATGACGAGGAGAAGCGAAGAGTAGTTGGCGAGAAGTGAAAGAGAAGCAAAGAAAAAATAGGAAGTTGAAGGGATGTCGAAGAGAAGTTAAGGAGCAGGCTAAGATACATAGTTAAGATTTGATAGGGAAGTAAACGAGAATTTGGAGAGAAGTAAGGGAGAAGCAGAAGAGAAGCAAAATGTAAGTACAATTAAAAAAAAAGAGAAGCAAAAAAGTAGAATTTATAGTAAAACAAGAACAATAAGAAATAAAGAGAAAAGCTTTACAAATAGAGTTGCCCTAATTAGAATTGAAGAATTGAAAAAAAAAAACATAAATGAAAAGAATCTTGAAATCACAACCTTGATTTGAGACCAGAAACATTTAAACGACACTAGGGAATCATTGTAAAAAGTATAAGACTTACCTGATTTGGTAATATCGAAAAAAGTAATCAGAACTTAGGCTATATAAGAAACTCCAATAAAATGCAATATGATGGAGAGATAAGTGAGCGGGAGAGGTGTGAAGGGGGGGGGGGGGGTATGGGTGTCTGAGTTTGTGGCAAGACCATTAAACATTGTCAAGGCAACGAAATGGGTTAGTTCCTGCAATTTGTCCATATTGGAACTGAGAACTGAGTCAAATGCTGCGCTCTGGGGCAACTCCATCCAGTGTCCACTCGCAACTTGCCCGGTTAGCCCCATTGGCAAGTTGCCACCAGGTTGCCAGGTTGCCAGGTTGCCAGGCTGCCAGGCTGCCCGCTTGTGTTGTAACCGAATATGGGCAAATGTCTGTGACACCTTTTGCAACATAAGCTCGGCAACATTTGGCTTTGTGTGGCAATAAATGAGCGCATTGTGGCATCAACACCAAAGCCAAAGCCAAAGCGATTGCCATGGCCGCAAGTGGCTGTTGTTGTTGCTGTTGCTGTTGCTGTTGCTGCCACTTCCACCACTGACACAGTTTACTGCAACAAAAGAGATGCACCCATATTCACATTCACATCCACATCTACAGCCTGGATGCGGCACAAAGGTTTGCGGCTAGTTTGCAACTGGGTCAGCAACGTCATCATCATTACATCAATGCCTAGGCAAATCTGAAGTGCATCGTTATATGTATGTGAGTGTTGAGTGCAAGGGCGTAGGCGGGGGGAGCACGGGATACCTAAAAAAAAAAAAACATTCCAAAATTCGAAGCGAAATTTCATGATTTTAACAATTATCATTTTGGCACTTATTATTTAGAATATAGTTGTTAAATTACGACTACAAGAACATGATTCCAAGGCAGTATGTTTAAAATTCCAGATTTCAACATGCATTTTTTAACAATTTTCCAAAATATACATATAAAATTATGATTATAATTTGAAAAAAGATTTCACACTTTTTAAATAATATAACTTAAAATAATTGTATTATGAAATTTTTCCACAGTTTAAAACGAAATAATAATACATTTTAAGGTCGATTTGAAAAGTTTAGGTGATAAATAAGAAAATAGAGAATAAAGAATAGAAATCGCACAGATGGAAAATATGAAATGTTGTTAGATTTAATCGACAGGGAAGCCAAAGGGTAGGTAAGTATATTAAATTGAAAAACATAGTTTGGTACCCCCTTTTGGCAAAAAGTTGACTACGCCCTTGTGTGTGCTTGTGCCTCAAACGAGTGTCACATTTGCCTCTCTGGCGGAATTGGAGCAAATGTGCAGCGCGTTAGGGACTGCGACAGTCGCACAACCTGCCACCAGTGCCACGCCCCACCCCGTTCCGTCCCGTCCCGCCTTATTTGACCCTGCCACATGCCGCTTGCCACCCCGCAACGGAGTTGCTCTTATTATATGCGCGCTCTCGCATTATAACGGTTTGCAATTACCATTCACCGCTACCAACGCAAAGCTCGCCCCGCTTTGCCGCTAATGTGGCTGCCTCACAGCCCCCTCCCCCCACCCACTTGCCACATCTTTGTATCTAACCCCTCTGCCTGCCGCATAATTAGTCATTCTGCTGTTGCGCCTCCCGCGCCGTTTGTCGTTGCTCTCGTTTTGATATTGCGATTCCACTTGAATCTCGCGCCGAGTCGTTTGCCGTCTCTTTGTTTCTGCCCCATTCCGAATCAGCTCACTTCTAATGGGCCGCACTCTTCACACGCCCCCAACTGGCAGACGAAGAAGCCGCTACAATCTGCCGTCTACAGACTCTACACAGCAAAAATTCGAATCGAAACGAAACAATCTATGTATAATTCAAATTTAATTGAATAAAAATTGATTCAATCTAAAAAAAAAAAAAACTTTAGTTGAGCGTGCATTTTTTAAATATCTATTCAGGGTATTATTGTTAAATCTAAACAAACTGCGGATAAAACTACAACCACATTAAGCAATGCTTACCGAGGAATTAAAAAATCGTACTAAAATCAATTATTTCGTACTCAATTATTTCGAATTTTCTTTCTGTGTACAGAGCCTACAGCTTCGAGTCTCAGTTGAGCTTCAGCATCTTCCAGCAGCAGGCAAGAACAGTTGGAGAAGTCAATTGGCTCAATTGCAGTCTTCAAGCGTGACAGAAATGGAGCAGAGACATAACAATAGAAAATAGCATTGAGAGTGCTCAACGAGCAGATATCCTGTAGCAAACGCTTCGCCTTCTCTTTAATCAGTTGCTAGAAATTCCCATCACATTGAAAATAAATATGAGTATGATTAAATCAATGTAAGACAACTGTTGCTCCAAATCATAAAATGTATAAAGCGATCGACTTGTACATACCCTGTACACAGACCTGCAGTTTCATGTTAATCTTTTGCTATAATTTTTGAATACAAATTATGTATGTTTCTAAATCAAATCCAATTGTTTATATTTGAGGTACGTTTGGAATACAAAAAACTCGGGTGTGCTCCACTTATGGATACCCTGTAGCTGAGAAAATCTTTACTGTAACTCGCAAGTCAAATTTTGTCATATTTAGTAAATATTATTATGCTTAATCTTGTTTATGTGATTTATTTTAACATTACCTAAATGCAAATAAAAACGACTAAATAAAAACAAATATTGTAAATAAGTTAAAATGAACAACTAAAATTCTATTTAAGTCGAATTAAAACTAAAAGAACTGAGCTGTTCCAAATGTTGTCATAAAACAAACTACCCACGCAGTCCACTTTTTATACAGGGTATAACCAAGGCTGGAACCAAGTGACATAAGCCAGGCCAAAGTTGGAGATGGAGATGTGGGGGAGGCGTTGGGTGGCAAGGGGAGGGGAGGAGAATGAGCATAGACGATGCGCAGGCGTGACGAACAACGTTGTCGTTGTCGTTGTCGCTGTCGTTGTCTCTGTTTCTGATTGTGATGTTGATTTGCCGATTTCGCACAACTCTGATGAAATCATTCTAAATAGTTAGTTAGTAAGTTACTGAACGCTAATGTGATTTTGTGTTCCTCCTTATGTCATCGTATTCACAGGCACTTGCATTCGTATTCGTACTCATACTCATACTCACATTGCGAGTGCTTGGTGAACCGTTAACTTGATGGTCGTGAATGATGCATGATGGGAGTACGTCGAGTCATACTTAAGAAGACCTCGAGACACGCAACCCTACGACCTACATATGAAATAACTGACTGGCAAATACGAGTACTCACACTTAATGTGAGTATACTCGAATTCCCCCTGTCTAAACTCGTTCGTCTATCTGCTGTCTCTGATAGTGAAAATGATACCAAGCTGCAACTATTTCTAACTTAGTTGCTCATTTATTTTTCACCTTTTTCCGGCACTGCAAAAATTATTAAAAATGTTTGCAATTAAATTGGTATTTTTTTTTTAAATTTGAGAGAAAAAATCGTTTGAACCTGAAAGGCAAATATCGAAAAGTGCAAAAAATTAATTTTAAATTCAAGGATATACATTTAATGGTATTTTATAAAATACACAAAATAACTCAGATTAAACCGCTCTTATTTTTTAAGTTTTCGTGTCGTGTTTTCCATCTCAAAGTGAGGCCTGAACTGCAAGTTTATTGAACTCTTTTCCAATAATCTGCATTGGCATTGAAGCATCTAAGTGCGGACATGAAATAAATTGAAATATGCTACACAAACTCCAATACTTGAACCCAAAGAAGCGCAGTTCCATTCAGTTCAGTTGAGTCGGACTCTGACTCTAGAATTGAGTCCGAGTCCGAGTCCGGGTCCGAGTCTGAGGCGAAGGAGCTTTGGAAAATCAGTTTGCACACTCGAGCGTGGACGAGCTGACACTTGAGTTGAATTGAGTTGAGTTGAGTTGAGTTGAGTTGAGGTGCACAGAGCTGCGGTCGGTTCCATTTTCGCAATAGGTTCCAACCCGAACTCTGTTGTTGCATGACCTGCGGTTGAGGAGGTCAGGGGGGATTCGGCCAGACGTGCTGTGGTTCCCATATAAGATCCAAACAATACACTGAGAGAATATTGATGAAATTAAATAGAACACAGTTTAGTGTGTAATTAATAAATGTTCAATATTCTAAAGACTTGCTTCGTTAGTTGACATGTATTTTATCAGTCAAAAGATTAACTTGTTGTTTTTTTAATCAAACAATTCATTCTTGGTGTTCTTACTATCGATTGCATAAAATATAAAAGTTAAAAAATACAGTTGAATTTCCATAACTCAAAGTAAATTGAGTTGCAATAGCGTTTACTAAACTTCAAAAAAATAAAGTTTCCATAATTCAAATTTATTATTTGGATATTGGTGATTTGTGCTCGGGAATTTTGACTGCAGATTAAATTTCAAAATGTAAAAATTACAATATAGATAAAATTGTAAAATCTAACTTTTATTCATGTGAAATAGTCAATAGAGTAAATTTTGAAACTGTTAGTTTCTCTACATTTTCTATTTTAAGAATCGATCATTCTAATGAAATTTTTGATTTAACTAAATATAAGCATAACACATTTCAGGGCCAAACTTACTGCATGCCTACATGGGATATTCAATTAAATGAAATAATACATTTTCAGGGAATTATAAATAAATAGATTTAATAAATATAATTTAGCAACTATGGGCATAGCATTAACATGTATACATAAATACATAATATATGAAAACAAGGAATAGCCTAATCGAAATTCGGTGGTTTTTGTCTCAGTGTACGCGTAGCATCGCACCGCATCCCATTTCCATCCAAGTTGATTTACTGCATATTTGCTCGTCCGCATTTCTAGCAGCGTCGGCTCATTTGTCGCTTCGCTGATGTTCGCTGACAGTCGGGCTAGTCCGATTCCGATTCCGATTCCGATTTGTGCTCACACTCTTGAATCAGTGCATCAATCTGTCCATCTGTCAAGCAGTCATCGAGTCAGTCACTCAGTCACTCAGTCAAACAGACGCTGCTGAGCCTCAAGGCGTTTAATGTCTACACTCATACTCATAAAAGACTTCTTCATCTGCTGCCCCATCTTCTTCTTGTGGTTCTTCTTCTTCTGCTTCTTCTATTTGGTCAGACGATCAAATCTTCTGTACAGTGTCTGCTTCCAGCTGAGAGCATGCTCCAGAGATCTAAATAGATTAATGCAGTCCAGTTCAGTTGAGTTCAGAGCAATCCTCATGGCAAAAATAAAGTAGAACTTCTATGCGGGTGCATGAGCATTCCCAGCTTTTTTCTGCGGGTCCAAATAACCCAAAGGCAACGCCGTAGAACTGTAACGCGACACTCAGATACCCTGTAAGCTTCGGTGTACATATTTCCAAAATAACACTTGACATTAAAAATTTATGCATGTTAAAGATTTTAACTGAAACGCATTCAAATTTTTATCATCTAACATTATTTTCATGTTAAATGACAAATTGACATTTACATGTGACTGACAAATACAAGAAAATTCGAATTGCATTCTTCCATCTAATTTATCCATCTTCAATACATTCCTTGAAAGCCATTGACGTTAACACGTGAGTGACAATTTTAAGAATACGTCATTGAATGGGGAATGACGACGCTAACATGTGAGTGACTATTTAAGCTATGCCTAATTGAAAACGAGAATCAGCCATGATAAAAAATATCCGTGACATGTGAGTGACAATTTACTAAACACCTGCAAGAAAGAACAAGGCCTGTCATTGTGAACTGACAACGTTGTCATTTAAGAAACAAATGCACAAAGAAGGCAGCATATTAAATATGTTAACATGTGAATGACAAATTGCCAAAAAGCTTAACTTTTGCCAAGCGACAAAATTCTTTGATAAATCTTCAACTTTTCATGCTGTTAATCAGTCACGTTGGACAGTCAATTCTACATTTTATTACATACAGAAAAATAATACTTCATTTATCAGACTCAATTTTGAAAAATGTAGAGTGTAAGATATTGAAAAGTTTTAGAATTATCAACTCAAATTTTGCTCTTTTCCTGCGACATCCGACTTACAACTTCGACATTGAATAAATTTATTATCTCTTATTAATATTAATATATATATATTTTTTTGTTTTTTTTTTAATTTCATATAGTAAAGTTAAATTACAAGATGCACTTTAATTTGGGAAAACGTTCAATGCTTAGGGAAAACCCTTTACATTGTATGCCTATAAGACCGCAATTTGAAAGAGTTAATTGGAGAAAATGTAAAATGTTAGTTAATGGGAAATTCTTGGTTTATTTGTCCCTCATATTTTTTTTATTATTAATTTGTTGAACGCCAGCTGGACAGTTTTCCATCAAGAAAAGCTCATCAATTTTCAAATTGAAAACTGCTGGAGAAGAGGGAGGAGAAACGGCTGAAGTGCAGGTAAAGAAGAAGGTGTAGGTCGCCAGATTTTGACGATAATAATGATAATAATGATGACGATGATGATAATAATGATGATGGTGATGATAATGAAGTTTGCGAAATTGGCGTAGAAATATCTAAATGCAGAACCAGAACCATTTAGGCCCCAACAGTCTATTGTACTTGGCCTTTCTGTATGTAGTGGTTGTTGTTGTTGTTGTTGTTGTGTGTGTCAGTGTGTGTATGTATGTGTGTGTGTGTGTGTGTGGCTGTTGTTGTTGTGGGTCATTTAGTTGCCAGTTTAGCAGCAGATTGGCTGTTGCTTGTCTGTCACTTTGCTTGGCAGTTGAAACTTTTTGATGCCACGATATAATTTTTGGCCTAATGAAGCATAAAATGGCAACGTTTCCACCAACAGCAACAGCAGCAACAACAGCAGCCACAACAGCAACAACAACTGGCAACCGGCAACTGGCAACATCATGATCATTCTGACTGCTCATTGTCATTGCAGGTAAATTCTTTCTTAGACAAGTTTGCCAGTTTTGCCAGTTGGCCGTTTTGTGAAAGTCCAAAACCGCAGATCAAGTTGGCTGGGCAATCGTGTTTACCCTAGAGTAGGAGTCGCTAGACATGGCCAATGGGCATGTGGTTGTTGTTCTGGTTGTTGTTGTGGTTGTTGTTGTGGTTGTTGTTGTTGTTGTTGTTGTTATTGTTGTTGTTGCGGCTTCACTGGTTAACTGGCATTTGCAGACGTTCGCTGACTTGGGCGCACTTGAATTTCGATTCCCATAATTTTGCAAATTATGCAGAAACATTCACGCACACACTGAGAGAGAGAAATAGAGACACTGGGGGACAGGCCATAGAAACCTGGCCCAACACATAGATAAACGCAACAGATTGCGGTCTCTGTGAGTGGCCCAGGAAATAGACATTGACGACATCGCAAGACATCAGCAACAGCAACAGCGACAGCAACAGCGACAGCAACAGCAACAGCGACAGCAGCAACATCTCTCTGACCAGCATGTGGGGGAGAGAGAAATCCTGACCATGTCGACCCATAAAAATGCTCGTTATGCAGCAGCAGCAACACCAACAACAACAACAGCTAAGAAATTGCATTTGTGGCATTTTGAGCAGCCTTCATCAAAATCAGCTGTCTGCATATTTCTACACTCAGAAAAATACACCACGAACCGATCTACGATAAAAAGTTAAATTAATCCCTAGTATTGTTTTAAAAATGATTCAATCTTATATTTTTTTAACTTACGAGTGAATCGTTGAATATTTAAAAATGAGAACAAAATTCTAAATTCAAGAAAAATATATATTAAATTAAGACTGCTTTGCACTCCCAAATGGATCTTGTTTATGTTAGTTTAGTAAAATAATAATTTTAATTCTTGTTTCAAAAATATTTTATACTAACAAAATATAAATATTAAAAAAAAAGTAAATAAAGTGTATTTAGATCATATTTTGAGCATGAAAGTTTCTTAACTAAGGTCCATGGCGAATATTTAGCCTAGTTCGCAATCATATCGAGCACACAAAATTCTTAAAACAATTTTGAACTGCTCTTTAATTTAGAACTTCGTTCTTGTATATGAAATTTGACACCGGAAGTTTTTAATTCAAGTCCGAACGTGGCCGTTTTTTCTCTCAGTGTACATTTTAAATGCACATACTAAAGGTCATCATAATAATACGAGTAAATAATCATAGACATTTCTGCTGCGAAATGAGCAACAGCCACAGCCAGTTGACCCTCATTTTTCGATCAATTCGAATGTGTGCTGCCAAAGTGTCAAATACTTTTGAACTTGGCCTTGAACTTGACCCTTGACCCTTGACCCTTGACCTGCCGCAGATCAGGATGATCTCTTGACTACTGTGAAACAAATTGTCTGTCTATCCGAATAGCTTTAGATAATGTTGTTGCTGTCAGCTCTAACACCTCAGATCGCTCAACTCGCAGCTTTTAGTTCTCAGCTCTCAGCTCTCAGCTCTTAGCCCTCTCTGCATTATCATTAAAGCCAATCAATTTGTGGCACAGCGCCATGTCCATCAAAATTTGTAACAAGCGCCTGCGGTGCAATATTCTCAGACTCAGAAGTCTCCGGACTCCTTTTCAGCTGTAGCTGCTAACGTGGCTAACGTGGCTGAGAAGCCTCTGACAAGGCTCTGACGCGCCAAATGATTAACATGTTGAGCCCTCAGCCATCAGCCCTCAGCCATCAGCCATCAGCCATCAGCTTCTTCCATTGCTCTGACGGCGTGACGAAAACTTCGCCCGACGTGCCCGGCAAACAATGCCTCAAACGTTGACTGACGGCATCAACACTTGCCACAGACGTCCAGCCAAATCGACCCACGCACTTGCAACATAGACTGAGGCGGCTTCTTTACAGGCCAATCTTTTATTTGTATTATGAAAAGATCCCAGTTCGCTTTCTGCAAGTCCAGTCAATCTGGCGGATTGACGAAGTATTTGATTTTCTCAGAGGAATTTCACAGCCTAAGGTAGAACTTTGTCTTTCAGTCACACAATCTAATAAACAATTTGATTTGCGATTATCAAGCGTAACAATTAGATATATTTTGTGTAATTTATCTATTTGTATTTACATATTTATTTTAGTCAAATATATTCCCTTACTTTCTATTTAGATTGATCTCCTAAAAACATATGCTGAAGATGGGAAATCATCATGAAAATAGGAATTTGCAAATTCCCAAGTCAATATAGGTATTATTGGTATATATAGGTATCTCTAACGAAGTAGAAAACGGATTTCCAAATTTAAATAAAAAATTAATAATAATGATTATTGAAATGTATTTTTAATGTATTAAGAAATAAGTAATAATATTGTTGACTAGTGAAATTGATAATCGAAATAATCAGAGGATAATAAGAGGAACATTTTTAATTTTTACTTCGAAAATCTTCATACCATGTTCATAGCTGTGACATTTATTTATTCTAATAGAGAACCGAGAGATGTAAGATGTACTAGAGAATTCAAACATTCGTCGCAAGGTTCTCTATAGAAAAACTCTTATGTATAAGATATTTCAGAGTATCTACATAGCAAATTTCCAATCTCCAAAGTTGATGGCTTCCAAGTTTCCATAGATTGCAACGAGGCTAAATTGTGGCCAGATCGATTATCGCAAATGATGATTAGCCGACTCAGACTCAGACTCAGACTGAGAGTTAGACTTGGACTGAGGAGACAGCTTTGAACTGACCGCACTAGAAATTAAGAAGTGAAAACATTTTGCAACACTTAAAAATACGATTTTTATTTTTGTATTTTTCTTGTTATTTAAATGTGTTTTGAGTTTTAGTGCCAAATCATTAAAATTAATTTAAATGAATTGGAGAAATGCAAGAGATGTGATTTGTTTGGCCGGAATTGCAGTTTTTTGTTTTTTTTTTTTATAATGAGAGACCAAAGTGAACAGTGAACACAGTGAGCACCACTCTGAGCCACTGACGGATGTTATGGTGGTGGCCAGGCCAAGACTGAGGCTCATTAGACCGCTGTTGATGGGACTCGATGATGGGGATGAGGCGTCGTTGACCAGCACGAAAATTCAATTAAGCCAAATTACAATCTTGAAGCAAGAAAGTGATTCGGCGAACAAGGAATGCTCGAAGCTTTAGCTCCCAGTTCCAGCTGCCAAATACCAGCTACACTGAAAAAAATACTATTCTAAAATTCAGGTACAAATTCATGTACTTTGTAAATTTGTACTCAGATTATTATTGTCAAAATAGTCAAAAAATAAAATAAGTTAAAAATAAAACAGTTGATTTTACTGACAAAATTCGTATAACATTGGCGGGGAAAACGCCAGATTTGGCAGAAAAACACTGCATTTTTGGGGAAAATAGTAATATTTAATGGAAAAATCGCCAGATTTGGCGGGAAAAAGCTAATCAAATATTTGAATCACGAGATCCGAGATTTCCGGACGTTCCACACTATTTAGCATTTAATTTTTCCTGGAATGTCGGATTTTTTTTCCTGTGTACTTCAACTATAGCTGGAAAATGTCTTGAGCTGAGGAAGTTGAGTTGTCAAAAGGTTGAAATTAGCATTGACCCTCTTGGGCATTTCAAGTTGGCTAATGGGTGCGATCGCCCCTGGACTTGATGGATTTGTACACCAAGTGGCTTAGGTGTCTGCTCAATTTACCGTTGCCATCTACTCTTCTGGGCAACTCCACATCCTGTCACAAGATGGCACGCTTGGACGCCCCAACACTTCCTCCCACTCCACCGTCTTCACCTCCCCCATCGCCGTCTCGTGTGATCATCAGAAGATCATTGCTACGATCCAATTAGTTAGCCGCATTACGTTTCTCCCCGGAGAGACTTGTTAGTGAATTCATCGTTTTAACAACCCGTAGAATTGGTTAGAAACGTGCCAAGCCACAAAGACTGAGAGGCAGAGAAAGACAGAGAGAAGCATTGAAGACAATGACAAAAGAACAAAACGCTGGAAATGAGCAGAATGAAATTATGATTAAGTGCTCCACGTTCCACGTTGAGTTTTCCAGTCTAAATGAAAGTTACCTTGACGAATGACCTATTTAGCCACAATACCAAAACACAGAGAGACACACCACCAACACCAACCAACACCACCAAAAAGGTCAAAGATAAATGCGGTACTACACACCACGGTTTAGAAATAGAACCCACAAACCAGAACCCAAGTCTAAAGCCCACAATGTTGCATCGAAATCTACGAGTTGGGATCGCCGATTAATTAAATTATTATTTCTGTTCACCTTGCGTCGTTTCTGCTCCAGGTCTATTATATCTAATATCCTGGAATATTTCATTCGAAATTTCTTCTAATTCAGTTACTTAGACTTTCTACTCGCATAACTCTTGACAAAGTGTAATTTGTAGTCAGTAAATGGTTTATATAAAATATAGACTTTGATCAAGTGGCGATATAAAAAAACAGCGAAACAACGACAACTCGATTTTTACAGTAGCGATTTTCAATAACTTTAACTCGATATTTTGTTGTTATCGAGTTAACTAAACCAATTTTTATGAAAAATTTACAAATCATCGTAGTTCATTTGCAGAATTATGTTCAGTTAATTACGACATAAGCAGCTAATTAAATGTTAAAGAGTGAAAATCATAATTTTGAAATTTCGAAAAATACAAGGCTGATTGCAATCGATAAATGCTAACTGAATTTTGAGGGGAAAAATTATGATCAAAATGACATTCCACTTGAAAATCTGTTCAGTTTGAAGTTGGTCTGATTTTTGTTTTAGACCTAGCAACTTTACTTAATAAAAGCATGGACTAAAAAATCCTGTTATTGATCGAAATTTCAACTAAAAAAATCACATATAAGGACAAAGAACTACCCCTTTAATAATATGATTTCTGACCTAATTTTATGAAGCTACCAAATTCGATTTTTTTTCTGTAGATAGCTCAAAATAAAAGTTCATTCTCTTTTTATTTATTTTCTTTTTTTTTATTGATAATTATATATTTTAATGTTAACATTGTATAAATTAATATATTCTCACGTTGAGAACACAAAAAAATTTAACAAATACCCGAATTTCACCTTTAATCATTAGTGGATATTGAAATTGAATTAAAACATAATTGAAAATTGAGACTTAATCAATAATGACTTAAGTAGACAAGTAAACAATTTAAAATCAATTGCACTTGAGACGCGACAAGAGAGAAAGGGAGAGCGACAGGAGGGCAGAAGGGGAGTCAGAGAGAGAGAGAGAGAGAGAGACAATGAGTCTTAGAGATTGAGATCACACCACAGAGCCCTAGGTAAGTATACGATTATGCTCTGACTGCAGGCATAATTATATAAATTAAAGAGCGTTTAGTGAACTCAGTTGTTCTAATGACCCCAAAAAGAGACACAGGCAGCGAGAGAGAGAGAGAGAGATGATTGTAATGCCGTCTAGTTTCGAGGCCTTGATATTAATCTCCAAGTTGCCCACATTCTCCGGGCATTTGGCACAACAACTGATTGATTCCCATTCCATTCCATTCCATTCCGTTCCCACAAGTAGCGATCATACGCAGTCATGTGAATGCCAAGACGCCTCAAGATCTGTGCCGATTGCTTGGTTCCAATCATCATCAAGTGTGGGGGAGTGCGGGGAACTATTAGAGTAATCACTGCAAATTATAAGAGATTTCATTTTTGTTGTTGTTGTTCTTGTTGTTTTTGTTGAAAATGAAATCAGCTTCTCGAAATGAAATGCACAAAATTCTTGGCCCACAAAAAAAAAAAAACAAAAAAAAAAGAGTTTGTTTCTCTTTCCAAATCTGGGTTAAATAAAGAACAACAAAAAGCGTAAGAAATGAAAAGCATTTAAAGGTTCTTCAGTCTTCAGACGTAATTTCCTAATGTGGCACATGCTTAACTAAAATCATATATAGAGAAAGTAAAAGTTGTTGTCTTTTAACTGGAAATTCAAATGGAACTTGTACGTTGTATTTAGTGTAATAAACATGTCCAACATCGAGATTGGCTTAAACATCTCTTTTGGCCAAGTTAAACAGATCTTTGCATTTACTTACCGTAAAGAATTCTTGATAAAAATGGACTTTTACAAAGAATCACGAGTGTAGCTTTAATTCTTAAGACATTCAGAATTGAGAAATTTGGAAAAATTAGTTTAAATCACTTTAAAAAAGCTGTAGGGATTTATGAAATCAATTTGTTCATCATAAAAAAGTTCTACTATAGATCAAATCTCTAAGATACAAGCATGTTTCGCACAACTCTAGAGTTTTTAAAGAGAGAAGTGTCTGAGATTTCATATTTTCGGACAGATTTTTAAGGTCACAGAAATCGATTTTAATTGTAAAATGATTCATTTTGTGACAGATAAATTCCAAATGGTTTTTTTTTGCATTTTTATTTGATTTTAAATTTAATTTAATATATTTAATTAATTTTATATTTCGTTAAATCTCTCTTTTAAAATATGTCTGATTAAGTGAAAATAGAAACGGGAACACGTCAAATAGAATCTTAAATCGCTGAGTTTGAGTGAAAACGAAAACGGCAACAGGTCGTAAAAATTGAAGTATTTTAAATTGAACTTGTTTTATTATAGAGAAGCTCGATTGTTCGTGTGTGTGTGTGTGTGTGTGTGTTTGTGTGTGTTTGTGTGTGTGTAGTTGGGTGAGTAGAAAGAACACCTGTGTGGCCAACGATCGTCTTCGCATCGTTTTCAATTGCCGCTAATTGTGTTTGGATGGAACGAAGAACCGTAGGGACAACTCGACAGATAGGAGTACAAATTGCTTTACTGTAGCTGCGGAACTGTTAAGAATCGAATGCAGCTCGTACTTGAGCGGAGAACGAAGTAGGGAGAACGGAGAACGGAGAACGGAGAATCGTTCGGGGGTCTTTAACGAGCCAAATCTCATGTGCATTATGTGCTGGGCAAAGGAACAAGCCAGAGAATTCAATAAATGCCGTTATCTTACCATAAAAGCAAAGCAACCGAAATGGATTCGAAAACAAAACAAAGCCAAGGAGACGCAAGAAGAGAAGAAAAACGGACTTTTCAACTCGTTTCCCATTGACGAATTGACCTTTTGCATTGGCTCAAAAGTTGAAGTACAAGTACTCGTACTTGTTTGTCTCTTTATGGCCAAAATGCAAATGAATCTGCACATGCACACGATTCTATTCCGTTCCATTTCATTCCGTTTCGTTTCGTTTCGTTTCGCTCCGTTCCATTTCGTTTCGTGCTTGGCTTCTTCAACTTTGATTGAAGTTGAATTGAATTCAATTGAATTGAATTGATTTGAATTGATTTGAATTAATTATGATTATATGTTAATTCTGAAATTTATACAGCTCCCACGTGGAAAGTGAGAGTCCTACTTAAAGTTGGTAGGGGACGTTGACCTGCTAACCCCTCAGTAGTTCGGTTGGCCTAATCATGCACTGTTTTTTTTTATTGTTTTTTTGACTTTTCAAAAATTCTCGTCATTAACATTGGTTGATTTGACTTTTGCAGTTCGTTTGTTTCTCTCCAGCCACAGTTAACTCAATGTAAGTAGCTTTGCCTGTTTGCTTTGGCCTGATGATGATTACGCTCGCCACATTGGCTAATGTCCCCTGTACCGTTAGTCGTTAGGCGTTAAAGCGATCATAATTCGACTGTGCAATTAAAGTCCGACAGAGTCGACAAAAGCCAAACAGAACGAAATAAAACAAGAATTCAAGTTGGAGTCGAAGATGACGTGAAGTTTGCAGAGCATAAATTACCGGAAAGCACTCACTCATGGCCAGTTAATAAACTTGCTCCTGGCGGCCAATAGCATGTAGACCAACAAAGAGTTTATTTAATGGCCCCAAGAGATTGGCAGCTATCCCAATGGGGAAGTGGACCTTCTGACTCTGCATCGTGGTTCATTCATTTCAAACTCAAAAACGATCTTTGAAATAAGTCAATTACCCAATACCAGGCATTACGCCCGATATTAACCGATTTAAATTGATAATCGTATTATTTTGTTATTATACCGAAACCCAAAAACCGAAGTTATTCCAACCAAAATAACCGTCAAGATTTTAAGAAAATAAGCGCAAATAAGTTCAAAAGTACTTTTTTACCCAAATTTTATCATCTGGAGTCGATTAAAAGAATAAATTTAAGATTTAAAAATTTTCAAAATTGTCAAAAAAAGTAAAGGGGTTACTATGCAAAATTCAACAAATTTTCGAAAAAAATTGTTTGTCTCAGAAGCATAAAATTTAAATGCAAAGTTAAAGCAGGGTTTATATTATGAAAAAAAAGACATTCCTCATGGAAATCGGATGAGGTGTTACAAAGTTGTGCTTATTGAAAATCCAAAGAGTCAACATTTCTCATATTTGTATGTATATAGATAATTTTCTATAATTGACACATTGTGACACAAAAACTTTTTTATTTTTCGAGCTATATCTTTATAGAGCATGCATCTGAGATGATCATATTTGTATTGACCAAAATTGGTTCAAATTGGACTACTATATCATATAGCTGCCATAGGAACGATGAGTCGAAAATCAAGTTTTGTGACACAATGTGTCAATTATTGTAAATTCAAGCACAAGACCCAATTTAAAAACTAAATTTAATTTTTACATATGCAATAATTTAATTTATATTTTGATCTCAATAAAAAGATCTTCATTTTGTATCTATCATACAGACCCATAGATAAAGTGTATTAATCAATATCCTCTTTAATTGAAGTTTAGATTAATATTCTTAATTTAAATAACGATTTCATTGACATAACTAATTTTAACCAAAAGCATGCAAAACCAAATGAATCACAATTCTGAATTGCCGCCCGAAAGTAGGCAACAAATTTTATATTTTCAATTTCCATCCAACTGCCTGAAAGTATGCAATGCAAACTTAAGGTATTTTTTTTAATTTATGCATTTTTGCAATTCAATAACTGACCGATAAAAACTTGCAACTAATCATTGCCGAATTGTGGCAAGTCACTTTGACATGTTTGCTGGTGACACTGCAGAGTCAAATGTGTGATGATAAAAGTACAAATTCTTTAGCATTTTCGCATAAATGCTTTCGGTTTATTTGTCATGTGGGGATTGTGTTCCCTCGACTCAGTAACTAACTGACTAACTGGCTGGCTATCGTAATAGCTGAGTGTCTGCCAAATTGCATCATATTGTTGGTTAGCCAACACGCTGCACACTTACACACACACACCCAAACACACATATACATATGCACACACAGACACACATATACACTCAGTGGCGCTGGCACACTCACTTAATGACGACTATATGAACGACTATCACCAGGCTTTAGTAGCAAGTTTCGCTTGCACCACCGCCCAACCACCCGATGTGCCAAGTCATTGCAACGGTAGCTTTCGTGGCGCTTGCCACGAACGAAGTGCACAATAGCAACAACAACAACAACAACGACAACGAATTCCAGTTGCAGTTGTGACTCGTGCCAGCTTCATCCAGACTACGAACAAAAAACCAAAAAAAAAACAAATAAAATATGAAAATAACCGAGCTATAACTTGGCTAGTGGTAAATTCCCTCTTACCACTTAGCGCCCCCCTCCACTGCCTGCCACTGGTTGCGCCCTTGCAGCGCTTGCAACGCGTGTTTGCTGGCTGCAAACAATACGCTTTCTTTAAATATTAACTCTTTTTTTCTGTTTGTCCGATTGGCAGCCAAAGTCGTTGTTGTGCTCGTGGCTGCAACTTAACGCGGGTCATTCTCAAGACAAATGAACCAACCCAGCACTCATGGATGGGGCATGCATCATCTGGTGACGGCCTTTTTGGAGGCCAGAGCCACATGGCCAATTAGCGACCAAATCGAATTTATAACCATGCCACATTAGTTATGCAAAGACATGAACAAGTTTTTCGACCAGACCAGCAATGTGGCAAGTTGAAAGCAAAAGTTGCAACGAGGTGCATAAACTATAACAAAATCTTGAAACTTTCAAGACGTATGCCAAATTATTATACGTGTAACGCAAGCAAAAGACAATAAGTTGCAATATAACATACATTTTAGTCATGCAACATACACACATACAAATGTACATATGAATGTATGTACATAGGTGTGTTCCACAAATCTCTAGAGATTATGATGACAACTGCTTTTGAATGCCACTGAATGCCAACGATTTTAAGAGTATTTTTCATATGTAATCTAATTGCAATAAATTTATTTTAAATTTTAACTAAATTTAAATGTAATTGCTGCAAGCAGTGCCAGTTTAATATTATAATTTATATATATATTTCTTTCATAAATATTTATTTATAAGCTGCATCGAAAGACCATGACAGCAGTTTTTTTATTTATTTTGTCATCGACGATGAAGAAGGCGACATTTTGCCGCCAATTTGGTTATTTTTGAAGCAAAATAAGTAAAACTGTAACTCAAAATATTTGCAACACATTCGCAGCACTTTTGCAACTCAATCGCTTTCATTAGCTGGGGTGGAGTTGCAACTCGGATTGTGCCCCAGCGAGTCGTGTGGCAGGCAGCCACTGAACTGATTTTTCATTTTTTTTTTATATAGTTTTTATTATGTTTTTTTTTGTTACCATTTTTGGTAGATTGCGTCATTTTGTTGTTGCTGCCGTTGCAGTTGTTATTGTTTTTGGGACTTGCCCGTTTCACCTGGTATCTGGTCAGTCCACTTGGATATTTTGCTATTTGCCGTCTACAGCGTGTCTATCACGTTTATATCCCTCCCTCCACTTATCCAGTCGCCAGTCGCCACTCGCCACTCTCCCAACTCCTTACCCTCCCCACTTCTGGGCACCATTTGGTTGGAAAAGGAAACTGCCAACGATTCGTACGATTTTATTTTTGGGTCTCGGATTTATCCCCAACATTCGCCAGGTTTTTTTAGTGCACTTTATGGTTTCTGCTTGTTTGCTTTATTGCGCTTTTCCACACACACACATACACACACACACGCACACACACACACACACACACACACATATACACACGCACAGCCAGTTACACAAAGGCAGCTCGTGCACTTGCAACTGCATTTGTCTCTCTGCCTCGGTCTGCTTCACTGAACTTAGTGCTGAGCGCGTGTCCTGCTTGAATTGACACGCGTGACACGACACAATAATTTTGTTGAAATTTTAACAATTTATTTTTAATTAATCCATCCACATGGAAGCTAAATGTACAAAACAGGGCTTAAAACCGGAACCATAACCGTTACCCTTCACCGGTATTAACCGCTTGAAATTGGTAACCGTTACTGAAACCGTAAACGAAACAAAAGATATCTATTAATTTATATATTCATCTTAATGAAAAGATCTTAATTTATGAAATTTCTGAATATTTTAAATCAACATATCTAATTTTTTTTTTTAATTTGTTTTGTAAACCTAAAAACCGAAATTATAATATTTATAATGAAAAAATTTAAAACTAAATTTGTATAATAAAAATTGAAAATAAAACTTATTATTTAATCAACAAATAAAAACATTTTAAAATTTTACAATTTTGTAGTTAAAAATAAAACTGAAAATAATTTAAACAAAAAAAATGGAAATAAAAATGTTTCCAATGTCCCTAGAATTTTATAGTGTTCAATTGTTTTCTGACTCATTACTTTTACTTTATATTATTTGGTCCTTTGCTTATTCTAATTTAAATCTTAAGACTCCAAAGAATTTCAGCATTGTGCCTTTACAATGCAAATTTGTTTAGACTTTCGTGGCTGAATATGTCGTTTATTTAAATATATTTAATATGAATTCATTTCTATAACATACCAAAACAAATTGTCAATTATGCTGAATGGCTACTGAAACATATGTGTGCTTGGCATTTTAGCCATTTAGTTGTTGGCTGTAAATGCTTTTGAAACTGAGACACGCGCTCATCTCTAGCGTCCGCCCCCTGCGAGTCCCTTGGCCGTCTTGCATCTAAGTTTTGGCCTGTTCAGCTGACTGTATTTGCTCTGTCTCAAGCTCTGCTTTGGCTTTGGCTTTGGCTCGGTCTTTGGGCCCGGCTCTAACTCTGGCTGTGACTCGGCTTGCGAGTAACCTCGGCTCCGTTTTGGGCCTCGTCCATTGGCTTCCAGCGCTGTTCACTTTGGCGGCGCCTGATCAGTCGCGGTTTTTACTTTCATCGCTGCGGTTGAGCATCGTCGTGAAGCCAAATTAAAGTCGCCAAGTCGCCAAGACGCCAAGTCGCCAAGACGCCAAGTCGCCAAATCGCCGCCGTGTGTCCAGTTAACAGTTGTGTGCCTCTTTTTTTTCTTGTTATTGTTGCTGTTGTTTCAGTGTTGTTATTGTTGTTTACCTCTCCAATTACCACCCAGTCCACTCATAACATTGCGTGGGCCAATTGCTCATGTTGTTGTTGTTGCTGTTGCTGTTGCTGTTGCCATTACGATTGCCAAACAATTGAATTGCAAATATGTTGCAGCACTTTGTTGCTTACTAATCCCGCCCACAAATATGTAAATACAATAGTGCGTTGTCCAAGACCTAAATGAATGCAACCGTGAGTGAAGCAGTTAGCACTTTAATTCTTGTGTTTACCAACACTGACCGAACTGATCTCCTTTTCAAAAACAAATTCTAGCAACGAAAGTGACACGACAGATGCACCTTCGTCTGGAAAAAGGAAAGGAAGAAAAGATTTATTGAAATGAAAGTATTAAGTTTCAGAAAGAATTTATGGCTAACTTAATAACTAAATTTTACTAAACAGCTCTATCTTTAAAGGATTAGTTAATAGCATACAAATTAAGCACTTTAATTCTTGTGTTTACCAACACTGACCGAACTGATCTCCTTTTCAAAAACAGATTCTAGCAACGAAAGTGTCTTGAAAAAGGAAGAAAAGTTTTATTGAAATGAAAGTATTAAGTTTAAGATAGGATTTATAGCTTTCTAAATAACTAAAGCAAAGGATTGTAATAAACAATTCGAACTCCAAAAGGATTAATTGAAAGCTTACAAATTAAGCACATTTATTTTTGTGTTTATCAACACTGATAAAAGTTCTAGAAACGAAAGTGAAAACACAGATTCACTTTCGTTTGGAAAAAGGAAAGGACGAAAAGATTTTTAGAAAAGAAAGTATTAGACTTAGAAATAGATTTATAGCTGACTAAAGCAAAGGATTTTAAATTTAAATTTTCAGCACTTTAATTCTTCTGTTTTTCAACACTGACTACAGGTTTTTCGTTTCGAAAAAGTTCTAGAAACGAAAGTGAAAATAGAGCTTCACTTTCTTCTTGAAGAAAAGTAACGAAATAAAGTAAAAGGAGTTAAGAAAGGATTACTAAATAGCATTCCTGAATAATAAATTCAAAATTTAAATAACCAATAAATTATTTTCAAACTCAATACATAAATATGCATAGTATATATCAAAAAAATTGCAACTTAATGAAATAGAAAACAAGCAAGAAAGTTTATCTTCAGAAAGTCATGAATTTTATTTCCTATTTTCATTTTCCCACTTATCATTCAATTTATATAGTATAAATCAGATTTGAACAATATTTGATCAGGATGTATAAAACAGTACCTAATACACAATCTTAGAGATTGTTTGAGATATCTCCAAATATCGCCTCCTTTCTTGACTAAATTAAAAATGTATCTGCAAGTAAATAACAAAAAAATGAAAAGAAAGATAAGTAATTAGTAAATCAATGGATTTAAATAGTTCAATTTGTCTTGAGTATTAAAATATAAAATAAATGTTGGCTCAAGAGTTGTTACAACCTTAGTTGAACTTTCTTCTTGATGCTAGAGTTGAGGTTGGAAATGAGGGGACTTCAAAATTACATATTACAAAACAGTATGTTGTATTGTTGACCTAAGCCCGCAGATCCATTTCAGAGATAATAGACCAATTTAAAAAAAAAGTTAATTAATAGCTTAAGTATTTCCACAGCTAATCAGTTCAAATTATGAATGACATGCATAAGTATTCTATCAAAATAAACTAGATCTAAGTTGTTTAAATTAAATGCATAGACCGATTATAGATATAGAGTTCTAATGACAATACAGATCATTTTTACTCTACAGAATTCTACATATTATGCACAATAGGTAACCAAATCATAAATCAAAGATCGATAGTAGTTATCGGGCTAATTATCTGATGCGGCCTCTTACGAGATACACTAACTCAAGCATTATCATCGATATGCGGATTGCCAATCAATTGAGATCATAGACGTATTATGGAAATTGCATAACAGGGTGAAAATGGCATAAAAACAAACCGAGGCGAAGATCATCGCACCAATGCGAATTGATGGCGAGATGCGGAAGTTATGTAAGAAATCGCAACCTCGAGGCCCGACGACGAGGCTGCATTTTCCAGCAATCGGCGATCGGCGATCGGCGATCGTCAGTCGGCGTCGGTCGCAGTCCCACTTTGAGTTGGTCACAACATGTTTAACAAGTTAAACCAGGAAATTTTGTAATTTTCCTCTAGCTTTTGCTTTCACAGCAGCAGCAACAACAACAACAGCAACAACTGTGGCAGTGGCAGCTGTTGTGGCTCAGGCTTTGGCAATCCGTGCAACCTGCGACTGCCTAGAAACAATTAAGGCTATACATGATCAATCGGATCATAAACAACTGCCGACAAAATATATTTTCTTTCATTTTTATCACTTGAACACGCCTTCCTAATATCAACTGGTTTTCCTGTCCGATCCTCAATCCTTTTGGACAAGAAGATTTTGCAGATTTTGACCCAGACTTCTTTTTCCGAGCCTGATCATCAACTCTTAGAAAAACAACTTTTGTCAGTTATAATGTTCCCCACAAATAAATATATTTATTTGTTTTTTCTTTAAAGTTAATTTTATGTCTTAGAGCTCTTTACTGGTTGGACTTTACGAAAGATTCTTCTATCAGCATAAACGATTGTTAATGACTCATTTTATGGATTTCATGTGTCTTCCAGAAAATACATTTATATACTTTTCTTTACAATTGAATTTTGAGTTTTTATTCCAGCCACTTCCTTTTGTTTTCCCAAAAATTATAATGCTCCAAAGGGAGAATCTCAAAGATTCTACATAATTTAAAAAGAAGAAAGAATTTAAGATTCTTCAAGAAACTATTTCACAGTAAATTAGGAGTTGCAAAATTGCAAATTTTAACCTTGATTGACCTGCTCCTTTTTAGATGTGCATTGTGAACCCGATAAACTAAAAGGACAAAGCCTAGAACGATGATAGTGCGAGGAGAGAATTACAAATCTCCAAAAGACACAACATAATATTGTCTAGAAAAATGCTGGCAAGCGATTAGAGATTCCGACTGAAAGCAACAAGTTAAAGTTCCGGATAGAGGAGCAACACTCCGATCACAAGGACGAAGGAGGAAGACCGGAGGAAGACAGGAGGCAGACTGCGAAGTGGGGAGGAAGGAGATACTGACATTATGTCAAGGTCATCGCTCGGATGGAAGGCTAACCGAACTGTTGCTGGACTATGGGGAATGCTGTTCGTGCTCCTGGTCGCCAGTGAATGCCATGGAGCAAAGGACACCAACGAGACACAAATAAACGCCGAAGCGAAAAAGGACACAAAAACAGGAAGGGTTGCGGTGAAAGCAGAAGCTGAAGCCTTGGCTTCCACGGCCATTTTTGGTGACTTCCATTTCGGCAACAGCAGGAGGCACAATAACAAAAATAATAATAACATAACCATATTGCATGAGGTTGGCCCTGTGGCTGAAGCGGATGAGCCGCCATTGATCCTCAATACCCATGAAATACTGCCGCTGAAGCCGTTGAAAAAGAAACCGTATTTGCCGCTGGAAAAAGTGCTGCCCAGCATTGATTATGTGAAGCCGCATCCGCTCAAGGAATACGAATTGCATCCGGTCACATTTGATTTCAATTTGGGCGATCTCGAGGATCTCGAGCACGAGGTGATCAAGAAGGGGGATCTGAGCAGCGAGGAGCAGCATGTCCTGAGCAACGGTGACGCCGCCGAAATCAGCTATAAGCCCATCAATCCCGACGACATCGATGTGGACATTGCCCAACTGGCCGAAATTAGCTCCACAGAGCCAACGACAGCCACCTCGCCGGCAACGACAACAGCGGCAGCAATCACAGCTCCAATTACAACAACCACAGCAACAGCAACAACTACAACTACAACAACAACCAGCACATCCAGCTCACACATCTTGAAGATCCTACGAAACAAAGCATCGACGAAAAAGGGTCGTGAGCTGCTCAAGCAAACCGACGATGACATGCAGTTGAAGACCTTGGGCAGCACCATCAATAGCATCAGTCGCTATCTGAGCAACAATGCAACTGGCAATGTCAATGCCAGCGTCGCTGAGAGTCTCTACGGTTCGGCCAACTATTTTCAGATTGTCACGAATCTCTACGATCACTTCTATTGGCAAATCTCCGAGATTCGCACCACAGTGCGCAAGGTGTGCGGCCTGGAGATGCAGGCCTATTTGACAGCTCTGCATTCCAGCTACGAGTGGGCCCAGAAAGGTGAGTAACAATGTTTTGGTTGAAGATCACCTGAGGAGTGAATATCCCAACTTTTACCAGTCTAACACGTATTTAAATATGGCTCGAATTCTTCAGAGAGCGATCTTCGAAAATTGATTATTGGTTGTCAAGATCACAGCAGGATCAAATTTTCCAGATATCAACTATTTTTACTGAGTCGAATATCTTATCACTATTTAGTTGAATATCACACCAAATTAATTGTGATCCTTAAATAATTAACGATCTAGTTTATTAGGTCACAGTTTACCTCTTAATTAGAAGTGATCTTCAGAAAAAGAAAATTGCGATCTTTGTACGTTTATTTCCGAAGCGGTCCTCAATAAATTTTCAAATTTTGATTGAAATCGCAAGTGATCCTCAATAAAATAGCTGTCATTGTTGAAGATCACTCAATGTGATCTTATCTTCAACATAATTTGGTCCTTTCTTAAAATGTACTTCTACTAAACTCTCTTTCTCTCTCTCTCTCTCTCTGTTTCTCACTGAATAATTCTGATTGAAATCCCAAGAGATCCTCAATGAAATAACAGCGATTATTGAAGATCACTCGTTAAGATCTAATCCGAAATTTCATTTAGTTCCTTGAAGTCACTAAAAGTATTTCTAATAAACTTTTCCCCTCTCTCTCTAACTCTTACTTTACTTTCAGCCTATGATGCATCCGGTCGTTACCGTGGCCAACTCCTATTTGGCAATGACAAGTGGCTGGGCCAACTGGGGTTTTGCCTGGAGCTCAATCGCCAGCTGCCCAGCGAGGAGCGGAAGCACTTTGATCTGGAGTTCTATGTGGCAGACATAACGTTGCATCTGCCGCATCTAAATCGAACGGTAAGTCAACCCGTCTGTCAATCCATCTGTCAATCTGAAATGCTAATCCCATGTACACAGCAGCAAATGCTGAGCCTGGGCGAATGTCTGCCCAAATCCTGTTCGGCCCACGATGTCCAGTCGATTCTCTCGCTGGATCCCTATGCACGCATGCTGACCGTCCTGGGGGCACACAATGCAACCATGCAACAGCCGGCGTTGCAAGTGCTGCGGGTGCGCACCGTTCCAGGTCTCTACAGTCACTGGAGGCAGCTGAAGTTTCAGGTCTTCATGTAAGTGACGTCAGCCTAATGATCTTGTTACTCCTCTCTCCCTATGATATCTCCATATGTTGTATTTCTTTGTCTTCCCTCTCAGATCTTCCAAAAATCTCTCCTCTGTGATCTTACTTTGTGGTCTCTCCCTATGATATCTCCTCTTTGATTTTCCTGAACTCTCTCTGGAACTCTTCACTGTAGTTGCTCCAATATGATCCACCTGATCCCTACATATGATCTTTTTAAGCTCTCTTCCTATGATCTCTTCCTGTGATCACTTTATTTGAATACTTCCTACGACCACCTCCTGTGATCCATCCCTAAGATCTTTCCCCTCTTTCCTATAAGCTTATCCTGTGATCTTCGCCTAGGATCTCTCCACATGATCCCTCCCGATAATCACTCTCCATGATCTGCCTGAAAACTCTTCCCGTGATCACGCCGTAAGGTCTATCGCCTGAGAGCTCTCTTTATGATCTCTTCAATTGATCACTCCATTTGAATACTTCCTACGATCACTTCCTGTGATCCATCCCTGAGATCTTTTCCCTCTGATCTTTTCCTACTAGTTTTTACTGTGATCTTCTCCTAGGATCTCTCCATGAGACCCCTTCCCTATGATCTCTCTGAGCTCTATTCCTATGATCACTCCCTATGAGTTTTCCTGTGATCACTCCGTATGATCTGTCGCCTGAGAGCTCTGCTTATGATCTTTTCTGTGATCTCTCCCTATGATCACTCCTGTTGATTTCTCCCTGTGATCTCTCCTTACGATCTCTTGCTGTGAACGTTACCTGAGATCTCCGCTTATGATCTCACACTTTCCACTCTTGCTTTGATTCCTGCAGAAGCTTTTTGCTAACACTGCTGCTGGTGATGATCGCTGGCACCTATTACCAGCTGAAGATCGATGAGAGACGTTTAGTTGTGGCACCGGCCATACCCGCCATAAGCGCCAAATGCGACGCAGCCTCCAAGAGCGGCGACTATGAGACTGCGTACTACGGCAAACCCTTTGAGCTCTTCCAAATGCGACCACTCGGCAGCAATGGCATTGTCGGTGCGGACAACGCTCTGGATGCCCAAATCGACATGAATGGGAATAGGCAGCGACACGGAGATGTGCCCACAATTGCCGCTGATGTTGCCGATGGCATGGCGACCACATCGATGGGCGGATCGACGGGCAAACAG